>PVJH01000040.1:305000-590534 GCA_004026705.1 Nesogale talazaci | reverse complement strand
ATAGACAGTCAAAGGGAGGTTGCTTCATTTTCACCTTAATAAATATTTTGACACATTTTAATAGGTGCGGATGAAAATCATTTAAGGAAAGCAGAATTTTGTGTACAAATATATTCCTCTTTGCTTTGATAACAATACTATTTCAAGGTCCCATGTAGTTGTTTTCAATCAATTAGTGTTTTCTTGGCCACAGGGTCAGCGTTGAAAGAAACACATTGAGAATGGCATTAAACATTTAAGACAGCCTATTTTAGTATCAAAAGAAATTGTCGAGGCTTACTGTTGTTGGCATTTTTGAAACTTCTGAAATCAGGGCCTTTTCTAAATTGCCATGCAAAAGATAATTATGAAGTTTAGGAGGAAAACAAAAGAAGTAAAATAATTGCTGAAGTGTGTAAGTCCTATAATTTTACAGGCCTTTAACCAGATACTGAAGGTGCTTTAAAAATGTTGTATGCTGAGAAACATTTTTTTAAAAAAGGATTTTTCCTTTTAGGTAAAAATTCTTTAGAAATACAACTTTGCTGTCTGCCAAGTAGGTAAAAATAATTTCTACTTTAATAAAGATATAAAATATATCCTTCTTATTCTTGTGACTCCTTTGAAGGTAAGCTTATCTTAGTCGATTTTTAGCTCATTGATTTTGGTGAAATAGAATCTGAGATCAAATAGGAGTTCTGATCTATAAGAGGTCTCAGGAGACTACGAGGAGTTCTCATAGTGCAGAGGTTAAAGCATCCACAAAGAAAAAGGTCAGTGGTTATCAAGGTCCCAACTCTACTTTACAAATCCAACTGGACTGAAGAAGGGACACTAGTAGAAAGGGGAGCTGGAGATATGGGGAAACCAAGACAGATGAGTCCCTTGGGGCCAGTGGTGAGATTGGAATTGCTGGATGGCTGGAGAGAAGGTGGGGTGGAGAGACCGAACCAACTGCAAGAATATACACATAAGCTCCTATCTGGAGGACAGACATCGGAGGAGTGGGCTGGGGGAGAGGTCGGGCAGTGTAAGATATGACAGAACAATAATAATTTATAGAATATTGAGGGTTGGTGGGGAAGGGAGAACAGGGAAAAAGGGGAAAGGATGGGAAGCCGATATCAAGGGCTGAACGGGAAAGGCGGATGTTTGGAAAATGATAACAGCAGCGGACATGTGAAGGTGCTTGGCATGGTGCATTTACTTATGTATTGTGAAAAGTGATGTACGAGCCCCCAATAAAATTATTTTTAATAAAAATTTTAATTTATTGATACTTAAATAAAATTTAGTCATGATAAATTTGCGGTGAAATAATAATCAGTCAACCAGAGAAATTAGAGTTTAGTGACAGATAAATGTTTGTGAGCTTTGAAATTTTTGAAAAAAAAATCATTTCACTGTGCACACACTCACCTACTGATGTATATTCACATATGTCCACCAGACTCTCAGCATAGTGTCGACTCTGACTCACAGCAAGGTGGAATTCTCCTGGTGGGTTGTACATCTTTCCCTGAGAAGAAAGCTTCATCTTTCTCCCAGGGAGTTTCTAATGTAGTCACATTGTTGACTTTGCTATTAGCAGTCCAACTCATAACCAACTATGTCTCCAGGAATCTTATAAAAAGTGCTGAAAGATGCAGATTTCTTTAATCTTAAAAAATAAAAAAGGCCAGTTGTTCAAATACACCCATTGCTCTGTGGGGGAAATTCTTGCTGATTCCAGGTGTGCAGTTCACTCTATACTGTAGGATAGCTCTCAGCCTAAATGGACTCAATGCAGTGGGTTTGAGTTTGGTTAATAACCTACTCTCTCTCATGCAGCTGAAGGATATCTTCCAGTGAGACATGCATTTTTATCATATCCCGCTTTTTTTTTCCATCTGAACATCTGTTTCTCGGAGCTTCTGAGGATCCTGGTTTGCCCTGGGCAATGGTCCTTCACCACGGCCTGTGGAAGCTGCTAACTAAGTGAAGGTCATACACATAGCTGGTGAGAGCAGGATGTTGAAGCCAAACAGAGAGTTCGACTTGTGCAGGTACTAATAACTGTCACCAGGGAATAGCTCAACTTGCTCCTAATATTTTTGATGGTGATTATTTTCATAAATGCAGTATATCACATGCTTATGTTGTAGTTCTAGATTAACATTTGCTAATGCTGTGGGTGCCACTAGAAAGAAACCATCTAGAAAGATGTACATCTAGAAAGAACCATAGCCTCCATTTAATGCAAAAGGGTTTCCTCTTCACAAGAGGCATCATGTTGTCTGGCTCATCTGCTAAAGGAGAAACTGGTGGGTAAGTGTGGAACTGTTAACCATAAGGTCACCAGTTCAAAACCTCCAGTCTCTCCATAGGAGAAAAAAACGAGACTACTGATTCCTTTAAAGATTCATGGCCTCAGAAACCTATGAGTTGGAATGGATCAGTTGCCAGTGGGTGGTGATGGAATCAAAGAAAGACTGAATGAGCAGCAGTAACAGGAACAACCACAAAGCTGTTTTCAGCAAGTAAAGGAGAATTGCCAGCAGCAGAAATGAGAGTTCAAGTCAGATGTCAGTCAACTCCGGTACATAAGACAGTTGCTTGGTTTTGTAAATAAAGTTTATTGAGCACACTGTGGTTGTCATTAGATGCAATTCCATAGACCCGAAGTGTGACAGAATGACACACTGCCTGGTCTGGAGGCAACTTCACAATGATTCTTAGACTCGAGCCTATTTTGCAGTCACCGTGTCAAGCCATCTTACCGGAAGTCTTTCTCTTTCTGAGGAGGATGTTCCATTTGATTAAGTGTGATGTCTTTCTACAGGGCCTGGTCCCTCCAGATCACATACCCAAGGTCTGTGAGACCCAGTCTTGCTACCTTCGATGCTCAGGGGCATCTGGAGGCATTGCTTCCAAGTCAGGTTTATCTGTTCTTCTGACTGTCTTTGGTATATTTCGTTATCTTTACCAACACCACGATTCAAAGGCATCAGTTTTTCTTGTCTTCTTTTTTTATTGTCTAGCTTTTATAAGTGTATGAGTGGATTGAAAATCCCATGGCTTGAATCAGGAGTATCTTCGCCTTTAAAGTGACACCTGTGGCCATTGCACACTTTCAAGAGCCCTTCTGCAGCAAATTTATCCAGTGCAATACTTTGTTTCTTTCTTGGCTGCTGCTTCCATGGGGGTTGATTGGAATACAGATAGGCCCATTCACTTACATGCAAGTGTGCTTCAAAGATTTTATGGAAAAATGGAAGGAAAAGATACAGTATTTTCTTTTCTTTTTTGGGGGGCATCACTGCCCTCTGGTGGTTGTGGGAGCTACCCAGCTTTGCTCCTGGAGAGCCACTGCTGGATTTGAACCGCCAAGTCTGTGGGCTGCAGTCCTGCACTCAACCACTACGCCACCGGGGCTCAGCCCGATACAGTATTTTCTACAGAACGTTTTGACCCTCCCACCACCTCCATGCCCCCATCCCAGGCAATATGATCTGTGGCTATTTTCACCTCACAACATCAGAGTTGAGTATTTGTGACATCTCCTAGAGGGTCGGCAAACCCTAAAATATCCACTACCTGGCCTTTTGCTGAATAATTCTAAGCCCTCCTTGAGATCAAAGAACTTACAACACCTCCTTTCTAAAAAAAAGCCCATTTAGATTGCTATTTGCCCATGGCAATTTTGGCTTCTTTCACAGCCTGGTAAATAGGATTAATGAACTGTTTATCACACTGTTGTCGTTAATAAATAGCCCCCAAATGTCAAGATTTACAATTCCTCTTTCCTCAGGCCTGGTTAAAGAGGAGAAGGCTCATTTTCACTTTTTATTGCTACACATTTTTATATAATGAGAACAAGTGAGAGCTGATTAGTGACTCTCAGTGAACAAAGTTCTAAAACATGATGGACAGTGCTGAATCTATCAAATGTAACCACAGCCTGCTTTAATTGGGAATTTGTTTGAATGTTCACAATATTCAGCAACAGAGAACAATGGAAAGTCTGTATTTTTATCTTGAAAATCTGAACTATTTTAGAATATTTCCTCCTAACCAAATGCACTGCCGTAGAGCCAATTCTGACTCATAGTAGAAGGGTTCCTTTGGGTTTCTGAGACTTTTAAATCGTAAAGTGGAGTAGCTATCCTGGCCAACTATAAAGTGGGGGGGGAGCATGAGATAGTGATGTGTGGTGGGGGAACAGGGCATCAATCCACCCACGGGGAGGGCATGACTTAAATCTCCACAGGGAAAGAGGGACAAGACTTAAACCCTGTGTTCTAGGACATGAATGCAGTGTGATGGTATGTAGCAGGAAGTCAGTGGAGGGGTCTAAGGGCCAGGTCCCAATTCTAACCATGTGGAAAGCTGCCCCTCCCCCTCAAGAAACTTACTTTAAAGAACAGCACTGAAGCTCAGGGGAGAGGGACATGACTGACCTGAGCACAAGGGAGCAAATGAAGGGGGAGGGAGAGAGTGGAGCACATCCTGGCCCACTGAGCCTCAAGGACGATCTCCCCACTCAGAACAGCCAATGCACAGAGAGGACCAGACGGTCAGCTCCACTACGAACACAACATCCCTTACTGACCCAAGGCCCTACAGGGGACTACGCTGGCGACAGAGTGTTGGGATTGCAGACGTCTGTCTCTACCACACAGAGGGAAACACTCCGGATGTGCAGCAGAGCGGAGGGGGAATCAGAGCATGGAGGTCTTGAGGGTGTGCCAAAGATAGATTTGGGGACCAGGATGTGGAACCCCATTGGACTCCACTGGAGGTTACTTCTAGAAGTCAACAAACAGACCTTGAGCTATTTACAGGTTTCGCTTTATTATTATTATTATTATTTATCTCTCTCTATATTCTGAGCATTTTTTATTATAGTTTCATTTTCTTTTGTTGTTTCAACTTACACTGTATTGTTTTTGTACATACTATCATCTCTGCAGGTCTATCTAGATCAGATAGGTTGGATGATCAGTCTGGAGGAGAAAATGATGGAACCAATGGTTCCAGGGGGATATGCAAGGGGTGGGAGAAAAGAGGGGTGTTGACCAACCCAGGGACAAGAGAACAAGAAGTGATCCAAAATCAGTGGCAAGGAGGGAGTGAGAGACCTGGTAGGGACTGATCAAGGATAGGGTAACCGAGAGTAATTACTGAAATCCAAGTGAAGGCTGAGCATGATAGTGGGACAGGAGGGAAATGTTCTTGCATTGAGGAAGTACTTGAGTCAGGGCCCAATGTCCATCCACTGCCTTAATACTGAGTCTATAAATATGTGCATGTAAATCTATTTCCCCATCATATATAAATATTCTTACCTATGTATATGCCTGTATTTAGACCTCTATAATGCCCCTTGCCTCCTATTTTTCCCTCTATTTCTTTATACATCCTTCAAGCCTTTAAGACTCTAGATGCTATATCTTTATAAGCTCAGCATCATCAGCTTTCTTCATCACTTTTGCTTGTGCACACATTTTTCTTCAGTGATTGTGTCGGGAAGGTGAGCATTATGAAATGCCAATTTAATAAAACAAAGTGTTCTTGAATTGAGGAAGTTCTTGAGTGGAGGTCCAGTGTCCATCTGCTGCCTTAATACTAACCCTATAAGTGTTGGTAGATCTTGTAGATCTATTTCCCCATCGTCATATATAAATATATTTACCTATGTTCATGCCTATATTTAAACTTCTATTCATGCCCTTTGCCTCCCAGTTCTTTCCTCTTGTCCAATTATCATGTTCAGCCTTTATTTCAGTAATTTCCCTGTGTTACATTACTCTTGATTAATCTTTATCAAGCCTCTCATTTTGGATCACTTGTTCCATTATCCCTGGTTGGTAAACATCACCTCCTTTCACCCACCTTCCTATCTCCCATGTCCCCCAAGAATCATCAGTCTCATTGTTTTCTCTCCCACTGTTGATCCAGCCTATCTTATCTAGATATACTTGAGTAGATAATAATATTTACAAAAAACAAGACATTGCAAGACAAAGTGACAAATGTGTGCTTATGCAATGATGGTCATGAAAGCTGCTGGTGCCTGACAATCAAAAGATATAGCATCTGGGGTCTTAAAAGTTTGAAGGCAAACAAGTGGCCATCTAGTTCAGAAGCAACAAAGCCCACATGGAAGAAACCAGCTTATGTGATCATGAGGTGTCAAAGGGATCAGGTATCAGGCATCAAGAATAAAAATTTATTATTGTCAATGTGGGGTAGTGCAAGTATGGAGTGGGAACCCACACTCCATACTCCAATTGTATCAAGTATATTTTTATATATGTTTTCATTACTGTTTTCTAAACATTTACTTTCTTTGTGAGACCTGGATATCTGCTCCTCTCTTCCCATCCCCGTAACCCTTAATAAATGATAACTATTGTAGTTTTCCTATAGATAGCCTCATCTTTGTCCCATAGAGAGTCTGGGAGGTTTGCACTACTGAGTGATTAACACATCAATATGGAGCTCACTACCTACCAGATTTCCAGAAATATTTAATACAGATGTTAAAAGTTATTTTACTGAATTAAAGCTATTTTAGGGCTATTTCATTTATTGTTGTTAGGTGCCATTCTGCCAGTTCTTCATAGCAATCCTGAACAAAACAAAACCCTGCCCTGTCCTGTGCCAGCCTTACAATGCCTGCTCAATTGGAGCCACTATGTAGCCACTTTGTCAATCCATCTTGTGAAGTCCTTCTTCTTTAACATTTTTCCTAACCTTCGATTTTCCCAAGCATTACAGTTGTCACTAGGAAGATTTCACATCTTCCTCAGTGGTATTTTGAGTGACTTCCAACCGGAGCACATCATCTTCTGGCACTAGTATGACAATATTCCACTGCTATTCATAAGATTTTCTCTGCCAAGTTTTTAAGAGGTAGATCATAGGTCCTTCTTTTTAGCCTGTTTTAGTCAGGAAGCTGTGCTGAAACATTTTTTTTTTTTTTGCCATATGTGACTGGGTTGGCATTTGAAATACTGGTGACATAGCTTCTAGCATGCAGGACACCCACCGTGCAACAGACAGCCAATCAGTGGCTTTCCTAACTAATACCACTGAATTATATGGTGCTAAGTACACATTAACCTGTTAGCACATTCCCACCCCCACTGCCTGAATTACCAAAACAACCACGAAGGTGATTTATAGTATAGTTGTAAAGTGCGGACTTAATGATTGATAGCACATTTTCCCATGAGGTCAAGTTTTGATCTCCTGTCCATAAAATATAGTCTGCTTAGGCAAACATCCCAGATAATAGAGCTGGTTTTATTACCTATGACCACAACAAAAAGATCCGTGGGGGCATTTGAAAGGACACCATCAAGGTAACAGTAGTGAAGCTATAATAGTGACCACTTATTTAATACTGACTTTGTGCCACGCACTGTTTCCAGAGCTTTACAAAAATTAACTCGTTTAATTTTTGTCCTAAATTAACCTTTAGGACAAACTTATGAAATAGGAGCTTTTTCATCATCACAATTTCACAGAGGAGAAACTTGAGGGATGCAAGTGAGCATATCTGCCTTCATTGCAGTCGGGAGGCAGAGAGGTATTGACAGCTAGCTGGGCTTATTCTTCAGTGGCCAGTCTCTCCACTGGGGATATCTTTCATAGGGGGATGAGTCTGGAATGAGGAAAACTCTTAATAGGGTGAAAAGTTGATGGTCTTCTCTTTCCCCCCTTGTTACTGTTGCTTCGATCAATGCCTTCAGGATGACATTAAGGGAATCTGCTGAACAAGAACTCTAATGGGTTAAGGAACAAAGATGTCATTTTTAGTTCTAAGGTTTGGCTTCTGGCTTAAGTCACAGTATTTTCCAGCATCTCACATGTGTATGAACGCCAGACAATGAATGAAGAAAGTCTGAAAATAATGGGTGCAATTGAATTGGTGAAGAATATTGAAGGTCCCATGGACTGCCAGAAGAACAAACAAATCTGTTCTAGAAGAGAGTCCATACAGCTGCTGCTCTGAGGTGAGGACAATGTACTTTGGACATGTCATCAGGGAAACCAGTCCAGAGAGAGCCATGCTGGGTAAAGCAGAAGAGCAACAGAAAAGAGGGAGAAGAGCAATGGAGATGGGTTGTTAGAGTTGTTGCATGAAAGGGCTCAAAGGAAACAGTGGTGAGGAGAGTGCAGATGCAGATGGTGCTTTGTTCTACTGCATAGAGGGCCCCCAGGAGCCAGCAGCAATCTGAAGATACCTCATAACAGCAGCAGGGTTGTCTCTCCCTTTCTCTCTGTCTGTCTCTCTCTCTCTTGCAAGATACCGTCTATGGTGGAGACTCATTCCTTCTTTTGCCTGAACTTTTGCCCTTACACACACACACACACACACACACACACACACTCTTCAGGCATGCTAAACAATTTGGATTTCCAGAAATGTGCTTTTCTACCTTTTCCTAGCTGCGCTTTGTGGTTTAGAACAAATTCCCCAATCTCTTAAAACCTTTGAATTTACATCAGTAAAATGAAGTAAATAATAATGTATAGTATTGTGTGAGGGGCAAGAGAGGCTATGCATGTCTAGAAACTTAACAGTAAGTGGAAGGACTATTACTGTTCTTACTACTGCCCTTGACATGGGTTATCTCTGCTGAAGAGAAGAGTAGTCAGAGGGCAGATACTTTGGCATGAATTCTGACTCTGGGTCTAACTGCTGCCTGACCTCAGGTCACTTCCTCTCCATGTGAAAACAGAGAGATGGTAATCATCTCTGTAGCACCTGGTTGTTTCAAAGCATAAATGAGTCACTGACAGGCTACTACCTGACCAGAGAAAGCCTTATTAAGTGAGATTATTACCTCCTCTCTTCAGTTCTTAGGATAACTCTTGCTCAATATCTAGATTTCAGCTTTGGACTTTTTTCTCTAGGAAAATTTCTTTGACTAACCTTTATCACACACACATGGCTGAGTTAGGTGCTCCCCTCATTTCCTTTTTCAGGTCACATGTGTGGCAATAAGCTCTGTGCCCCCAATACCTAGACTAATACTGGATCCAGCATCCATGTTCAATTATTATTAGTGGTATAAATAAGCAAACAAATTAGTAAAGGAATATTAATCGATTAATGTGATGAAATATTATGATAGTGCCATATATTTTATAAGAAATTAATACTATGAGGAAATAATGTTGCTGACTTACTCTGGCTCCTCTAGAAAAGCAAAACCAGAGAAACATACATGTATACATATAGAGAGATTTGTCTCAAGAACATGGCTTCCCAAGTATCGGTCATTGAAGAACAAAAAAATCATATCATTGTGAATGAGAGGAGTGCAGATTGGGAACCCAAAGCCCAACTGTAGGCAACTGGATATTCCTTTACAGAGGGCTCACAGGGAGAAGATAAGCCAGTCAGGGTGCAGTGTAGCAATGATGAAATATACAACTTTACTCTAGTTCTTAAATGTTTCATCTCTCTCACAATCATGATCCCAATTCTACCTTACAAATTTGGCTAGACCAGATGATGTACACTGGTACATATAGGAACTGGAAACACAGGGAATCCAAAACAGATGATTTCTTCAGGACCAGTGCTAAGGGTGGTGATACTGGGAGGGTGGAGAGAGGGTGGGGTAGAAAGGGGAAACTGATTATAAAGCTCTACATATAACCTCCTTCCCAAGGGATGGACAACAGAAAAATGGGTGACGGGAGACATCAGAGAGTGTAGGATATGACAAAATAATAACAGTTTATAAATTATCAAGGGTTCATGAGAGAAGGGGGAGTGGGCAGGGAGGGGGAAAATGAGGAGCTGATACCAAGGCTCAAATAGCAAGCAAAAGTTTTGAGAATGATGATGGCAACAAATGTAGAAATATGCTTGACAGACGATGGATGTATGGATGAATTGTGCTAAGAGTTGTATGAGCCCCCGAAAAAGAAAAAAGAAAATGGCTCTCAGAGTTGTAGGGATGGGCAAGTTCCAAGTGCATGGGTCAGATGCCAAACTGGTGGCTTCTCCGGACTCACATTGGTGCAGGCGCTGATGAACCCAAGATCAGCAGGTCAGCTGCAGATGGTTGCCTACAGAAGTGGATTATGCTTGGCAGGTAAGATAGTAGATGACTGACTGCTTCCAGGATCATCAGGTGATATGACAGGCTGTTGCCTCAATTCCAAAGAACCGAAGTTACCAGCCAAATGCAGGAACTAGCAAAAAGCAAGCACGTTTTCTCAGCATGTCCAGATGCAGTGGAGGCAGACCACACCCCCGGTCTCATTTTGGAAGTGATGACATTCTATCAGATCTCATCATGGGGAATGGCTACATCTTAATTGCCAAATAACCGAGAATCCTGACCCAGCCAAGTTGACACACAATCTTAACTATCACAGATGGGATTAAAAACATTCAGAGAGAAATGTGCTGAATACCATGAAACTCAAGGTAGTAAAGTGTTTTAAATCAAGATTTGCTCAAACTTAAAAAATGAAATTGTAGATGCTCCAAAGGCATTATTTAGCTATGCAAAGTGCTCTCCTGAGCACTATCTGCAATGTTCATTAGTATAAAACAGTCAGAACAAATGTTAGCAAACACTTGATACAGAAAATAAACTCATATATTATTATTTTTAAGGGGCTCTTGAAATTGCAAGTATCTACAACTTCTGAGAGTAGGAAAACTGGAAAAATTATTTTCTATGTATAATCCTTATCTAGTTGGTTTAACTATTATAGTCACAATCATTACCTGCTTGATTTAAGAAATAGCAAGTGACAAAGAATGGAAGAGAAAAGTTTCACTACTGAAACAGTCATTTTTCAGATATATTCAGAGACTATCTTCAGTTAGGGACAGATATAAGTAAATATAGATATAAAAATATTCTTCAAAGCAGTCTATTGATTTTGACCTGACCTGATCACAATTTCCATTGGGCTGACTCTAATGCACAGTGGCCTCCCTTGTTCCTGAGTGGAAAACAGAGTTTTAAAGGCTGATTTTTTAAAAATCATCTTATTGGGAGCTCTTATAGCTCTTATGACAGTTCATACATCAATTGTATCAAGCATATTTGTACATATGTTGCCATCATTTCCAAAACATGTTTACTTGAGTGCTCAATATAAGCTTTTTAAAAAAAGTCATTTTAGTGGGGGTTCATAAAACTCTTATCACGATTAGTACATATATCAATTGTATGCAGTCCACATTTGCACATTTGTTGCCATCATCATTCTCAAAACATCCTCCTTCTACCTAGGCCCCAGTGCCAATTCCCCATATTTCCCCTCCCTCCCACTCCTCCTCCCGCATGAACCCTTAACAACTTACAAATTGTGATTATTTTGTCATCATACACTGTCCGATGTGTCCCTTCACCCACCTCCCTGTTGTCCATACTCCAGAGGGGAGGCCATATGTAGATCCCTACAATAGGGATCCCTCTTTCTACTCTACCTCCTCTCCACCCTCCTGGCATCACCACTCTCACCCCTGGTCCCGAAAGGATCATCTGTTCTGAATTACCCCTGTTTCTGGCTTCGGTATATTTCTCCTGGTCTAGCTAGATTTGTCAGGTAGAATTGGGATCATGATAGTGGGTGGGAGGAAGCATTTAAGAACTAGAGGAAAGTTGCGTATTTCATTGTTGCTACATTGTACCTTGACTGGCTCTTCTCCTCCCTACAACCTCTCTGTAAGGGGCTGTTGCTTTATCTACTGATGGGTCCCCAATCTGTACACCCCTCATTTATAATGATATCATTTTTAGTTCTTGATGCCTTATACCTGATCCCTTTGACACCTTCTGGTCACATAAACTGGTGTGCTTCTTTCATGTGGGCTTTGTTGCTTCTGAGCTAGATGGCCTCTCGTTTATTTTCAAGCCTTTAAGACACCAGATGCTGTATCTTTGGATAACTGGGCACCATCAGCTTACTTCACCACATTTGCTTATGCACACATTTGTCATCACAGAGCATATCAGGAAGATGGGCACACAGTGATAGGATTTTTAGTTCTTGAAGCCTGATTACTGATCCCTTTGATACCTCATGGTGCCACAAGTTGACTTTGCTTCTTCCCTGTGGACTTGGTTGCTTCTGAGCTAGATGGTTGCTTGTTTACTTTCAAGCCTTAAAGGCTGTTCTTTTTAAAAAAAAATACATAAATCATTTTTTCGGTGCTCTTTCAGCTCTTCTAATAATCTATACATTAATTGTATCAAGCACATTTTTACATCGGTTGCCATCATCATTTTCAAAACATTTTCTTTCTACTTAAGCTCTTTATAGCAGCTCCTCTTTTTTTCCCTCCCTCCCCCTCTGACCCTCATGACCCCTTGATAAATTATAACTTAGAATTATTCTTAGCATCATCTTCTGTCTCCCTTCACCCACATTACTGTTGCTTGTCCCTCTGGGTGGGTGGGATATATGTCAGTCATTGCAATCAGTTTCCACTTTCTCCTCCTTCTCTCCCCACCTTCCCCCTGTTCTCATGGTACTGCTACTGTTTCTGAGGGAGTTATTTGTCCTGGATTCTGTGTGTCAAGAGCTTTTATCTGTACTTGAGTACATGCTCCAGTCTAGCTGGATTTAAGAGGTAGAACTTGGGTCATGATAGGGGGAGGAAGCATTAATGAACTAAAGAATTGTTATGTGTGTTTTTTGTTGTTGTTGTTGTTTGTTTTTGTCAGTGCTTTATGGCCTCCTGGCTGTCTTGTTCCTTCCTTGTGACTCTTCTGTGAGGGGACAACCAATTATCTACAGATGGGCTCTGGAGCTCCACGCTTCTCTGAAGCTCCTTGTCTACATCGATGTGATTGTTTACTTGGGCTCTTCTGATGCTAGATACCTCATCTCCTTGACACCTCAAGAATTTTTAAGAATTCTACCACCAACCATTCTTCTGAGTGCCTCCGGGCAGGTCCGAACCACCAAATATTCAGTGTCTCCTTCTGGCTTTTAGCTACACTAGAATCTGAATCATTTGATGAATTGATAAAGCTGGCCATTAGAGATCAAAATGACAACATTCATTATTCATACTATTTGTCTATTTGATCCATGTGAGTAAGCTGCACATTTTATAATATTCTTGGTGTTAATGTAAGTTTGGTTAGATGTGATCTTTGCCTTTGATAATTTAGCAATATGAATTTTCAACTAGGGTGACTATTACTTGTGAAGCTAATTAGGAGGTTTCTGAGTAATATTAAGTGTCTGTTCTGCATGACCCTACAAGGAAATTCACATTTTTAATGAGAGAGGAAGATTAACTGAACCCAAGGGAAATGAGAGGACTAGACACTAAATATCAGCATCAATACTGGGTTCAGGAAATAAAATTTAAATGCCATTCCTCTTCAGCTAAAGTTCCAAGATGTGCCATTGTTTTTGTTTTCCTTAAAGTCAATTCTATTTTATGGAGGAAAAATTAGATTGTGCAGAATCTCTTAGCCTTCAAAATTTTAAAAGTACCCAATCATGTTATAAATAGTTCAAAGTATAACAAAATCACACGGCTAGCATCTTTTTAGTATTGTGTTTAGCACTGTTGGAGGCCTAACTCTTATATGATGAAGTCCTGGGCCTAAACCCATCTTTTATGTTTGGGCTCTAACACTCATGTCTGAAAGAGACACATGACACAACAGCAGAATGGGTGTTAAGTGAATTGTGTACATTTTCAAAAGTACCTAGAACATTTCAATTTTTTTTTTGAGCATTTCAAATTTTTTTTTTTGAGCATTTCAAATTTTTTTTTTTTCAGGCATCACTGCCCTGGTGGTGGGAGAGCATTTCAAATTTTATCCTGAGCCAGGGACCTTTATTAAAAGAGGCAAATCTGTTTGGGGGAGACTGGGGCAGGATGCTTAAGATTAGAAGTATAAACATGATGCTGTCCAACCAGGAATCTGCAATGAGATTCAGTGTCGGGAATTTTTCCAGCAAAGATTTAGAGCAACACTAACGCCTGAGCATGAAGAAAGAAAGAAAGGGAAATTAGGCTTTTTAATTGGATTGCTTGGAACCTGATTCATGCTGACATTAAAGTCTCAGCCATCGCTTCCTCCCAATTCTATCCAGCTATGAAAGGACATTAATGTGGCAGATGCAAAGAATGGAAAAGCAAAGAGATGATGGGGTTACTTGGTAGGTAGTTGTGGTAGTTAAGTTTTGTATCAACTTGGCTGGGCCAGGATTCTTAATGATTTGTCCCTTAACACCTATTAATCCCCAATGACCTCACCAGAATAGAATGTAATCACTGCCAATCAGTTGTTAGGTGAAGTGTGAGCAACACTCTTATTCAGGTCACAACCTTGATGCAATCAATTGAAAGGAAGATTCCTTGGGAATGTGGCCTGCTTCCAACCTAAGTGGACACTGTAGAAAAGATGACTTGCTTTTTGCTGGATCAGTGTACCGCAGCTACCTCATCGACCTCTGATGCTTTGCACTTGAGTCCATGGTCTGATATCTTGTTCACCAATCCTGGGTGTCATCTGCCATCTGACCTATCAACCTTGAGTTCATTTCTTCTGAACACGCCAGATCTGTTGGTCTTGGATTTATCAGCCTTCACAGCTACTCAAGCCAGGAGAAGCCTCAGGAGTCCTCAAACTTTCTAAACAGGAGCCTGTTGGCGGACCGGACTATAGTTTAAAAAAAAAAAAACCCAAATCAAAAAACTATGAACAAATTGCAGCAGCAGCGTAAACATCCAGCAGGCTCGATGTGGCTGGCGGGCCATAGGTTGAGGACCTCTGCTCTAGCCTAACATGCAATCCATTGACTTGGAACCTGTCTGTACTTGGACATGCCCATTTTTCAAACAGTGTGAGTCATATTCTTCATATAAATTTCTTTCTATAGACACATATATAAGTGTCTCTGGTCTTATTTCTCTAGTGAACCCAGTCTAAGACAGTAACCTATTTAATAGAGAAAATCAAGATGATGGAGGGAAGTAAGCAAGAAGAACTGTTGAGAGCAAAAATGCAGAAAGCATAATGTTATGAGGACAAAGAGAGACAGGATGGGGCCCCAAACATGCCTACCTGTTCCCACAGATTAAGTCGCCTAGAAAAGGTTGAAGAATAGGACTCTGTCTTAAATGGGGCCAATTAAAAAGAATTTCAGTAATAGAGCTTCTACATTTTTCTAATAAGCAGGTTTGCCTTGGATGGCAGACTATTTCTAGAGTCCTGCAAGGAGATTTCTGAGGACTCCTCAGATTTGGTCCTGGAAGAGTTACCAGCTATCAGAGGAGAACACTAAGGAGCACAATCTAAAGACTGAGAAGAGCAGAAAAATGATAATGCACTTTTGCAAGTAGTTTGAGAAAGCAGAGTTTCTTCCCTCATGTAGCTAGACACCAATGATGGGGATCCCAAACCAAATCCATTGTTGTCAAATCTGTTCTGATTCTGAGTCCTTTCAGACAGGATAGAACAGCCCCACAGGCGCCCAGGGCTGTAGTCTGTATGGACGAAGAGTGCCCTGTCTGTCTTGCTCTTGCAGAGCACCATTGGCCTTTGGTTAGCAGGTGGACACTTTAACCCCTGTGCTACCAGGGCACCTCTACTAATGAGAGAAGCCACGAAATATTGAGAACCCCCAAAGGAAAGCTTACTCAGAAAAAAATAAAGGGCACTCTGGCAGAAGAAAGCTTATGTTTTCATGGAGTCATGTGATTCCGGAGGTCGTCTGCCATTTTGTTAACCTGCATTAATCAATTATTGAAAATGCAGGCTTTGAGGGTCTGTCTTAAACTCTAACTCTATATCTCTCTGTACTATACTTTAGATTGTTTTAAAAATGCTAGGGCCAGTGTGGTATAGGTTTTAACGGAGCACATTAAGTATAAAGCCAATATTACAAATGATTAACTGTGAAGTTCTGAGCATATTTCTTATCATCATTGAGCAATAGGCACCTCTTTAGTAAAATGAGAATTCTGTCATTATTTTGTCCCATTGAGTCGATTCTAATCCATAGCAGTCCTAGAGGGCAGAGTGTCAGTGCCATGTAAAGTTTCTAAATTATAATCTTTGTGTTTTTTATATCATTTTATTGGGGGCTTGTACAACTCTTATCGCAATTCATCCATCCATCCATAGTGTTATTCACATTTGTACATTTGTGGCCACCATCATTCTTAAAACATTTTCTTTCTACTTGAGCCCTTGATATCAGCTCCTCATTTCCCCCCTCCCTCCCCACTCTCCTTTTTCCCTCACAAACCCTTGAGAACATATATTATTATTATTTTTCATGTGTTACCCTGTGCGTTCTATCCCTTCACTCACTCTAACTTGTAATCTTTATGTGAGCAAATCACCAGTTCTTTTTCCCCAAGGAGTGTCTGCTTGGTTCGAACAGCTGACCTTTTGGTTAGCAGCTGATTGCACGAAGCACTTTACCATTCAAAATAAAAACAAAACCCAAACTCCAAACTGACGGCCGTGGAGGCGAGGCTGAATCATAAAGCCCCTATGGAATAGAGTAGGCCTGTCCTTGTGGGTTTCCAAGTCTATAATTTTTTAGGGGCTTTTAAAGCGTTGCCTTTTTTTTTTTTTTTTCATGGAGTGACTGCTTGTTTCCAACTGTTGACTCTGCAGTAGGATAGTAATAGTCATTTGTGATAATTTATTAAAAGTGATATAGACACAGCATTCAATAATCGGTGCTAATTTTATAATCTCTCAAGACTTTCATTAGTATAAAAGTCATTGTTTTGTTGTAGTTTAATGTGATGCTTTCTTCCCAAGGAGGAAAAACAGTGGAGAAAAAATTTCTCTCATCACATTTCTGTTTTTCACTGAGTACGAGGTGGCATTTTTAAGGCGATTTATAACGAGTAGACTTTGCCATATTTATAGTAATTTGTTCTTTTTCCTTCCTATATTGGAAAACTAAATTTTCTCATTTTTTATTTAAAAATTTTTTTCTCATTTTTAATTGCAGGAAGTGTTGGGCTATTTCTACTAGGCAGGTAGGATTAGATTTTGTTCTTCCACCTGGCTCAGAGAGGAGTCAGGGAGGCGTGGTGGTTACTCCTGAGGCTGCTAACCACAGGTCAGCAGTTTGAAACCACCAGCTGCCTGAGAAAGACAAGCTTTTCTACTTCTTTAAATAGTATCAGTGTTGAAAACCCACAGAGGTCGCTCTCCCCTGTCCCACAGGGTCATTGGGAGTGGGGACTGCCCCTAGGGGGAAGAGTGTTTTGTTTTGACATGGCGTAGAACTATGAAGAGAGACCCAAAAGGA
Source organism: Nesogale talazaci (assembly GCA_004026705.1). Classification (NCBI taxonomy): domain Eukaryota; kingdom Metazoa; phylum Chordata; class Mammalia; order Afrosoricida; family Tenrecidae; genus Nesogale; species Nesogale talazaci. The sequence goes on along the minus strand of PVJH01000040.1, from coordinate 573,281 downwards.
CTATTTCTCCTTGCCCTCCAAGTTCACCATGGATGTAGCCAGAAGTATGAAGGCAGTGGCAAAAATAATCCAAAACAGCAATTTAAGAATTTCTCTTTGCTGTCCAAGGACACCTAACTCTAAGACATCTCCACCATCTAATTCTATTAAAATGGATCAGTCCTATTGTTAAAGGTAATATATGTCAAGCACTTCCTTTTAACGGGTTCTCTTGTTTGATAAGAAGTTTTTATTTTCAGTTTAGTGACTTGTGGCAGAATTTAGTGAACCTATGAATCTCTGCTTTCTTGGCTTTGAGAATAGGACTGTCATTTTACACCGCTCATATTTCCTCGTCTCCTTCTTCAGCCGTTGACTGCTTGCCGGTGTTTAGAGAGAGCTGTTATTCCGAGTGCCTCATGCAGATTGCAATCATTCAGTGGTGAAGGGTTTAAAAAAGGCAGCTTATAAATCACAAAAATCTTCACTTTCCTCTAGGGATTACCTCTTGAGACTCCTGAGGAGCAGAGAAGATTGCTTTCCGATCTCTCAAGGAATTATGTGACATCCTGAGGCGCTGTTCCTGAGGGGAGGAAAGCACACGAACAAAGCGCAATCTCTTTTTGTGTGGGGAAAAGAAGAGGCCAAAATCTAGCTTGCAATATTGTTTCACTTATAATGGCTAAATGATAGACATATATATGCACTAATAGATACACACATATATTTGTAGTATAAATCTTTATAGACTTCAAATGGTTTGTGGGGAAATTCCACTATTTTTCATTTCCATTTTCCGTGAACTTCTTGCAGTTCTCTTTAAAACACACACACACACACACATTTTAGAACACACATATTCAGTTGCCTGACATTGAAGGAGTCTTTCTCCTCCTTCAGTTTTTCAATTTATTGTTCCATACAGGCTCAATAACTTCCTTTTGCTTCAAGCAATCCCGCAGATGCACACCTAGTAGATTTCACACGGAGGAACCTGATATTGTACTTTTCCACTCATAGGAGAATCATCCACTAAACAAGGTGAGCATGGGATGACTTGTGTTTGCTGACTAGTGGGTGGTAAACAATTTCACGGAGGTTTCGTCACAGTTGACCTTGCTCGCTTACTGGCATTCCATCCCGGTACAGGGATCATGTGTAGGAAGGGGTCTTAGAGTTGGGAGACAGTTGCCCACTGCACTGAGAAGCGGAACTTTGATGTGGTAGGAAAAGGTCAACGTGTGCAATACAGATTAGGAGGAAAGTGTCGGTAAACCCACGCTTACCTCACATCCTGGACCATCTGACACTGCTTTCACCAAAGGCTCTGAAGTTTCCTGTTGTAGATTCTGAGTCTTTTCTAAGAGCAGCTGATGCCTCCGTGCTCTTCACTAGATGTGGCCGTGGTGACTGATGCTTTGAGAGCTAGAAAGCCGCCATGATCCATCAGTTGTGGCTTTGGGTTGGGGAGCATGTAAGCACCGACTAGTGTCAAGCCGTGGTGCACAGTCCAGAGTAAAATGCATGTAACTAGAGAGCAATCACTTCCTGTTGAGAATATGGAGCTTGTCCAAATACTGAAGATTGATATCAGCTGCTAGTCTCTTTACAAAAGGAAAAGAGTCTTTGTAGAATATTGATCACCTAAAGACTCCTTTAGAAAGTTCATTTGTGTTTAATTCATTTCATCAAAGACATTCAAATTATTGGTACTGCAAGTACTCTTAATGCCTCTCGATTCAGTCACTCATCAGGGCATACATATAGTTAATAGGCTTTCAGTCCTATTATGTGTAAATTGAAATCCTTGGGAGATGCAAACTGTTAGCAGCCTAGAACGTGAATGCATGAATTCACCAGAGAAGCGCCTTGGACCAGTAGATTCCTTACAAAGAAAAAGAGAAAGAAAACCCAGCCACCGAAAACCTTATGGAGCACAGTCTTACTTTGTTCTTTGATACAAACAGGATGCTCATAAGTTGGAATTCACTTATAGGCAATTGTGTGTGTGTTTTAATGTTTAAATTATTGGAGTTGAGTTGGCTGCAATTTTTGATCTGAAGGATTTGGGGAAAGGTTGAGGCAGGAGCTAATACATGTTTTCTCACATCTGCAATGTAAGTAACATGTGGCAGGTGCTGAAATACAGCTTCTCTTGGCTCTCCCTGCAAGTGTGACAACAGAAGGGTGTGGTTCTTCATCTGTCCTGAATTCCCCATGTTTCCGGCTGCAGTTTACATATCCTGGTCTAGCTGGATTTGTAAGGTAGAATTGGGATGATGACAGTGGGTGGGAAGAAGGATTTAAGAGCTAGAGGAAAGTTGTATATTTCATTGTTGCTACACTGCACCTTGACGGGCTTGTCTCCTTCCTGCAACCCCTTTGTAAGGAGATGTTGCTTTACCTATTGATGGGAATTGGGTCCCCAATTTATACTCCCCCTCATTTATGATGACATACTTTTTGGTTCTTTGATGCCTGATACCTTTGATACCTCATCACACACAGGTTGGTGTGTTTCTTCCAGGTGGGCTATGTTGCTTCTGAACTAGGTGGCCGTTTGTTTACTTTCAAGCCTTTAAGACCCCAGATGCTACATCTTTTGATAGCCAGGCACCATTATCTTTCTTCACCACTTTTGCTTATGCACACATTTGTCTTCAGGAAGGTGAGCATCATGGAATGCCAATGTAATAGAACAATGTGTTCTTGCATTTAGAAATTATTGAGTGGAGGTCCAATGCCCATCTACTGTCTTATTACCAACCCTATGCATGTAGATCTATTTCCCCATCATCATATATAAATATATAGAACTATGTACATGCCTGTATTTAGACCTCTATAAACGCCCTTTAACCCCCAGTTCTTTCCTCTATTTCCTTTTACTTTCCTCTTGTCCCACTATCATGCTCAGCCTTTGTTTGGGTTTCAGAGTTTTCTTTCTGTTACATTACTGCTGATCAAGCCCTATCAGGCCTCTCACACCCATCTTGTTGCTGATTCTGAATCACTTATTGTTCCCTTATCCCTGGGTTGGTCAACACCACCTCATTTTTCCCTCTTCCCCATCTCCCATTTCTGCCCCTTTCCCCCTGCCCACCCCCCAAACCATCAATTCCATTGATTTCTCTTCCAGATTGTTCATTCAGCCTATTTTATCTAGATAGACCCAGATTGACTTTTTTGGTGAGACTCTTTTGTTGTAAGAATTGACAACTCAAATAATCTCAAGAGACAGGATGGATAGCATGGGGGCGGATGCTTTAAGTATACATGTGTCCCTATGGTGGCAAGGATGTCTAGAGTCACTACAACACAGGAAATGGAATCAATTCTGTCTGAGAAGAGTTGACATTTTACTCAAGACAGTTTTCAGGGCCCTAGCAGCACGATTTCGAAGAGTTCCACTCTGGTGCTCTGTCATTACCAAGAACTGGCTACTTTCAGCTTCTTAGCACTAGGTTTCAGACTAGTCATAGAGTCTGTTTCCTTATAGTGTTGGGCTCCAGACCATGATCTTATAGCCTTGACTTGAGACTTCTCTCTATCCACCCTCTCAGCTTCAGTTCTTGTGTAGTGGCTGGATTCTCTTTGAGGTTCTAAAAATTCATTACAGTGATCATCTGATTATCTGTACTCATTGTTTTGTGCCAGGCATGAAGCTATTGGTTAGATTGACCCCCACCAGTAGTGGCTGAGAAGACAGAATTGCAGAGAATGGTAAATTGTGCAGCAAATTTATGTTGCTTTTCCACCGTGTAGAATTGTCAGTCCAAAGCAGCATTACCTACCATATTTTTTGGATCATAAGACGCGCCTCACTATAAGATACACCCAGTTTTTAGAGCAGGAAAACAAAAAAAAATATTCAGAACCAAATAGTACCAGTATACTAAAATGTTCTGGGATACCACACCTATGAACCATAAGATGCACCCTCACTTTTGGGGAAAAAAGTGTGTATTATGGTGTGAAAAATATGATACTCATATCTAGGGGAGCCATGTAATCAGTTTTTGACAATAGAAGGTCAGCAGAAAGTCATGTCACTTTCAAGTGAGGCCATTAAGAACTGTATGTGTATTCTAAACTCTTTTGCTTTCCATAAACAGTGAAGAGGCCCTAACAGTGATGGGTTGTAACCCTTTTGGGACTCGGATGACCCTTCTACAGGGGTCACCCAATTCATAACATTAGCAAAATTACTATTATGAAGTAGCAATGAAAATAATTTTATAGTTTGGAGGGTTACCACCATATGAGGAACTGTATGAAAGGGTGGCATCACGAGGAAGATGGAGAACCACGGCCCTAGAAAATGGCAGATACCCAAGATCAAAGGAGTCTGTATCTGTGACTCAGTAACACCCACAGTAGTCTATGAATGTTGTTGTTCTTGTTTGATTATTGAGTCAATTGCAGCTCTTACTGAGCCATGGTGGTGTAGTGAGTTTTGAATGGGGTTGCTAACTGCTAGGTTAACTAGCAGCTCCAAGGGAGAAAGATGTACTTTTTGTAAAGAGTTACAGTCTTGGAAACCCCTCAGGACAGTTCCAATCTATCCTCTAAGAGCTGCTTTGAGTTGCAATAGCCTCAATAGTAGTGAGTTTAAGATAGAGTAGAATGTTTCCATGTGGTTTTCTACGTTGTGATTGTTACAGGAGTAGCTCAATCAGGTCTTTTATCCCAGTGGCTAGTGGATTTGAACTGCAAATCTGTCCGTTATAGGTAGGACTTAGGTGACTCATGTCAGAAAGGGGGGTGTGCATGTATTAGGTTTGTGGTGATAGTGTTGTGAAAGAAGATGAGTGTTCCAGTTGAGAGAATAGTATGCCGGGGCTTCAAAAAGCTCATGGAAAAATTCCTTATCTCTCAATTAATTTTTTCACAAACTTCTTTGTGCCTTGTGTATTTCCAGACTTTATGATAAGATGATGCTTCACCTTCTTAGCTTCACGACTGGATGGCATTACTTAAGACCAATAAAACCTCTTTATTGGTCAAAATGGGGGTGTTAGTAACTCACATGTAGAGTTACTGTCAGGCCACAGTGCTAAACTTGGGGTCACCAGTGTGCCATGAAATAAACAACAGCTACTTAAATCACATCTCTCTCATCCACACTTAAGGCCTAAAGACTGCCCGCAGACTACTAAATAAAGCTAGCTTTCCAGGCAGCCTGGATGAACAAAGAAGACCACATCTAGACAAAATGAACAAATTACCCTGGTCTGGAGAGATGAAAAAGAAAACTGAAGGTGTGACCCCACCCTTCTCCTCCACACAGTTCACACCCGGCTCTTCCCCCACACGCATCTGTTCTTATCTTCTGCTGATTCTGACAGAGTGTTAATCATGGAAGTTATGCTCCCCTTCTCTTCTGTCACTACTACACTCTCTTTTGTCCAATGAAAGTAATATGAGTGCTCCCTGTGAGAGGTAGGTGTATTGTGACAACCTGACCAATAGGGACATGTGGGATTAATAAGGTTGTGGTTTGATAGGAGGGCAAAAACATAAATGGCTCAGCAAGCTCTGCCCCCCTCTCTTGCTCTCTGGTGATTGGACCAGTGTGCTGCTGCTCTAGCTAGTTCTCTGCCTCAACTTGTGAGCTATACTACCTATGGGACAGCCAACCTATGGATTGTGTTGCTACAGCATGAGATTCCTTTGAGACCTGCTTTGCCACACTGCTGGTATACACATTGCTTGAGCTTGAGACTGTTGAATCTTTTTGTCTTGTATTGCTTGGGTTTAAATCCCCTCTGAGCCTGCTTTGCTAAGCTTCTGAACTGCTGACTATTGGTGACCTGCCCTGCTGTTTGCTGTCTGTAGCTGAACTGCCTGCGCTGCCTATGGAAAGACTCAGCTGTCTGCTTCCTTCACCTTGGATCCAGCAGCCTTCATAAGTTGAAGGACTTCCAGTATATTAACTGTTCCTTGGAAGTGAGTTGAAATGAGCCCTGTGTACTAATTAGCTGTTATATTCCTTCATGCTGTCTATCTATGTATCTATCATCTATCTATCTCGTGTCCTGGATTTCTTTCTCTAGAAAATTCTGTCTAACACACATCCCTAACCCCCTGAAAGATGAGCACACGGAAAGTTGATGTGGTGGGCAGAATTTCTAAAACTCCCTCCTGACCCCAAAGTATACCATCTAATTTCTGGGACCTATGAAATTGACATCATTCCTTGGATTATGTTTTGTTATATGGCACACTGGACCTTATCAGAAGGAGACTGGCTGCTTTATCAAGTGGGTGCAATACATTCATTTGACTCTTTAGAAGCAGAGTGCATTCACCAGCTGGTGGCAGAAGAGAAAGTCAGAAAGATATGAAGCATGAGGAGGAACTATGTGCCATTTAGTGGCTTGAAGAGGGAGGGGACCATGTAAAAAGAAATCTGAATGGTCTTTTGAAGCTGAGAGAGACTCTTGGATAACCATCAAGAAAAGGGGACTTTAAGTTCTATAACTAAATGGGGCTGAATTCTGCCAAAAACCTGAAAAATTTCTCCTGAGTATCATCATAGTTTCCAGGCTGGCTGACAATTTGATTTTGACTGAGCAAGATGCTATCTATGTTGAGGTTCCAAATATGTTTTACTGAACTTCTGACCTAGTGATTTCTGTTCATCCAAGTCACAAAATATGCCAAAAGGACAGTAAGTAAATGACTCACACAATTAAATAATCGGAACATTCTAAACTGCTGACTTTGTGGTAATTTATCACATGGACTTAGAACACAAATATAGCAGGAATCCTGCCTTTTCATCTTTTATCCTCTAGTTTATCACAGTGCCTGGAACCTTGTAGCTGCGTGAGATACATTAGACAAATAGATGATTGAAAGATTTGCTGGGGGAATGAAGGAAAGAGGAAAGGAAGAAAACATGAAAGAAATTAGAAATACGAAGGGGGTTGACCAAAAAAAATGGAAAATAAGAGTAGAGGAGAAGATTTCAACAGGGTTCTCACTGGACAGGGCATGATGAAAATCTGTCATAAAAAACAAACAAACCCCAAACCTTTGAATTACCCTTTCTTATCTCCAGATATCTAGACTTGCTAATCTGCTTTATAATTCTACCAGATGTTCTGATTATTTAATTGTGCAAGTCATTTGCTTAGTGTCCTGTTGGTTTATCTTGTGACATGGTTGGATAGAAACCATAGACATGGTTCCATTTTCACTAAGAACAGCTCAGGTTTGAGGTTTGAGTACTCATTTTCTGATGGCTGGTTAAAGTCTCTGAAGGCAGTAAGTCAAGAAGAACAGGGAAATTAATGTCTGCATTCTGAAGGGACTTGACAGAAATAATTGTAAGCTATTTTGAGTGATTTGTCTATCTCCACTCCTTTTTAAAGAAAAAGAAACTGTTGATCCCCAGCATGATCAAATATCTGGATTAAAGAATAATGCAAAGAGATGTGCAAGCTGTAAAACCGAACATGTCACTTTTATAGCTCCTCATGGAAGTAGCAGTATGATAGCCTTGACATGAAATATATCCCTTATCCAGCCCTTGTAATCGCACCATTAGAAATTCATTTACCTGGATTTAACATTGATCTTAACCTTTTTGAAATGCAGTTGTGTTACCATAAGGAGTAAAATGTAAATGCACTATTCAAACCCACTGTCCTGGAAGTGATTTCAACTCACAGAGATCCTATATGACAAGGAGAAGTGTTCCATAGGGCTCCCGAGGCCGTACATTCTTATGGAAGCAGGCTGTCTCACCTTGCTCCCTCAGAGAAGCGGGTGGGTTTATAACTGACCTTTCTGTTAGCAGTGCAATACTTAACACATGGTGCCACCAGAACTCCTTGTAAGTTCACTATCCTTTCAATGGTCAAAGAACTCAGATGCCTTTCTCCTCATTTACCATGAGCACTGAGAATCCGATTGAACTGGTGGGACACTAAAGAGAGACTATTTTCCAAGCCAACTTTATTTTCTTGGAAGATGGAGAGCTTATTACTTAGATGTTTTGATATTTCTTTTTCACATTCAGAGCTATCTGGTTGCCCAAAACAAAAACAACCAAACAAAACAAAACTCACTGCCATCGAGTAATACTGATTGAGAGTGAACCCCCCCCCCCCCCCGAGGGTTTCCAAACTGATGGCTGATTGGGGAAGTAGAGAGCCCAGTCTTTCTCCTGAGGGTTTGAACTACCGACCATGCAGAATGGAGCCTAACATGCAACCACCACACAACCAGGGCTTCTGGAGAGTAAAGACATGTTCCAATGTCAAGGGAAGGAGAATTAGGGAGCTAAGCTGCTTCCTTTATCTGATCTCACACCTGAAATGGTTGTGTTAGTCAAGATAAGGAACCCTGGTTTATAATGGTTACTTAGTTGCTAATGAAAAGGTCATTGGTACAAATCCACTCGCTGTTTTGTGTGAGAAAGATATGGTAGTCTGCGCCTGTAAAAATTATAGCCTGGAAACCTACGAGGCTTCTACTCTGTCCTGTAAGGTCACTAAACGAATCAACTGGATGGGAATAGGGCTGGAGGTTCATCAGGTGCTTATTATTTTCAAGTATACCATGTCAACACTAACTAGCTGGGGAAAGATGGGAATACTGGAGTATGAGTCTTGGGATCCATAACTAGAAAGTGTGGACGAGTTGCTGAGTTTGAACAGATATGGGGTCTGATGGTTCAACTGTCATTAGGAACCTTGGCCTCTTATTCTGGCTCTTTCTGTTTGCCTCGAACTTTCTCTGGACTCTCCATTTCCCAGTCACTTCTATCCCCTTCTCTCCATGTCTACTTTCCTCTAACTGAAATTTATTCTTTGGAAATTCCTCTACCTTACTAAGAAAGATGATATGATGCTAAGTGTTCACATATACATTTTGCTTTATAGATTTGATCTATAAAGAGAGATGATGTGTACAGAGAGATGATATGTACATTACTAGAATGACTGAGAATGACTAATTGGCTGATTGGGTTAATATTCACTCATTGATTAAATAAATAAATAAATAATAAATGTCAAGTCCTAAAGCAGAGACACAATATAAAAATGATCTCTAAGGCACTTAAACATTACTGATAATTATTATGTTAATTTTTCAGAAGAGAAAGCTACGGTCAGAGGTGCTCAGTTACTTGACTAAAGTCACGGAGTGCCAGCCCCACCCAGTGTGATTCCAGGGACACTCAGCATGGCTTCCTGCAAGAGATCCTGAGGTCTCAGCCAGGCAGACAGAGAGAATCGTAGGGACTTCTCTCTGGGAAGCCTTGTTCTGGACTATGTTGTGCTGCTGCTTGCATCAGGAAAGTCTTTCTGTTGTCTGTACCAGGCTGGAACTCAGGGTAACAGTTTCCATCTTTAAGAGAATGGCTGGGGGCTGAGCCCCCGTGGTGTAGTGGTTGTGCATGGGACTATGGCCCACTGGGATGGAGGTTCAATTCCATCAGCAGCGGCTCCACAGGAGCAAAGGCTGGGCCTCCTACTCCCACCACCAGAGGACAGTGATGCCAAAAAAAAAAAAAAAAAAAGAGAGAGAATGACTGACAGGCCAAGAAATGAGAGGATGGTGAATACGGACTTGAGTGAGCCACACTTTGGCTGGAGATAAAAATGATAGTGATTTGTGTCATCTGACCTCTTCAATCACAAAGTTCCCATCTATCAAGTGGGAATAATGATCATAACTTTTTCATCAAGTTTTTGTGAAAATTAAGTTTGATGATATATGTAAAAATATAACAAAATTCCACAGGAGTACATGTTTTAGACATAAAGCTCCCAAACCTTGAAATTTCCAGTTGCCTGCAAGTCCCAAATCCAAAAAATCCACTGCCTTCCCATCAATTCCAATCCCTAACAAGCCTATATGGTACAAAGAAGAACCTGTTAGTTTCTGAGCCTGTAAAACTTTACTGAAGCAGACAACCTCAACTCCCCTCTACACAGAAGCTGGTAGATTTGAACTGTCCATCTTGTAGTTCACATATCCATGCTTACCCCCCACTGCCACCGGGGTTCTTAGCATGTACGGGGATGCAGATCACTTGTGAGTTAGAGTGACCCTACTGGATAGAGTCGAACTGTCCTTTTGGGTTTCTAAGGTTCCAAGTCTGTATGGGGGCAGAGTCTCCTGCTTTTCCTGCAGCGCTGCTGGTGAGTTCAAATTGCTGCCTTTGTGATGAGCAGCTCAATGTGTAGTGCACTGAACACCCAAAGACAAGAGAAGTTTAATTCCACTGTGACCCAGTAATCAGCACTCAGATGCTGAGGCTACTGAAATCCTCTTTGCTTTCTGTCAAGAGTGACACAGGCAATGCAGCCAGCTGACCCTGGGGAAAGGAAAGTCAGTGCGGCTGTAAGGGAGTTGGAAAATAGAGCTAAGAGAAAGGGGGTGAAGATTGATAAATCCATCAGTGCTAAAGATGTTTTAAGCCCAAACGATGTTAACAGGGTTAAAACCACTCCATAAATCAGAACACACAACTCTCCTGACGCTATTTCTGAGGCTCCTTGACTCTTGCAAGTAGAATTGAGAGCTGATTCCACTTAATCTGCCTAATAAAATCGAGTTAAATTGTGACATTTTAAAAGTTACTTCTAATACCTCATACAGCTTGAAAGGAGAATTTTCTTTTGCACAGCTAAATCACAATAATTGGATTTAAATGGAATGGAAATACCCTGATTATCAATTAAGCATTCTGATTGATAAAAATGCAGCCCTGGACTATTTGTTTTCATGCATTTGCTTTCTTTCTGATACTCCACATTTACTTCTATCAATCGAGTGATTAAAAAAACAAAGTTCTGATAAATGAGGGGAATGCTATGTAAGCAGGAGCTATAGAGCAAAGCCTGTAATGTGCCAAGGAGTGAAGCTCTCTGTTCATTCCCATGTGTTTGTCAGCACCAGCACATAGCAATTTTCATTACCAGCTTTTACTAGACATGAAAAGGGACCCAAATCTCAGGAACAAGCCGTTGCCTATTTCCTCTTCCCAGGAACCCCATTTGGCTGCATCTTGACTACACCACTTCCGCATTCTGTGGATGCTGTTAGAGCCAGAAACCTACGGCGTAATTAGTTTCGGTTTTGTCTACACAGCACCAACATAAGCGATTGGAAAGTGAAAAATTCAGCCCAGTAATTGGGCTTTGTGTGTGAGTAGGATTCCTGTGTGACTTTAAATAGCCAGTTAGCTCTTTCCCCCCACACCCCCAACAAAATGAAAAAGCATTGGGATTAATTGGTTCTTTCATCACCATGTGTACCACATTATCGTAATTGGCCTAGAAGAGTTCAAGATGTTGGGGTATTTTTTTGTAATGGAAGGGGGAAGAGGAGGGATATTGCTAAGAAACAAGGGCAAGGATTAGCAGATGGGACCCCATGAAAAGATCAGCGTGAGGCTAGAAATGATAAGAAAGATGTGATAGAATCCATTAGAGATCTACCATGGGCCAACAGTTCTACGTTTGGTCTGTACTTTTAAAATATTTTCTCATTTTACTAGCCCAATAGCACTGTAGTTCTCAAACTTAACTTTACTGAGAATCAGAGACCCCTGGAAGGCTTACTTAAGCACAGATAGATGGGTTCCTCTGCAGTTACTGACTTAGTAGATATGAGATGCAGTTTTTGTGTGTCGTTGAGTTGATTCCAACTCACAAAACTCTATAGGGAGAGTAGCACTGCCTCATAAAAATTTCTAACTTGTAAAAGGGTGGGTGGGCAAGAGTGGTGAAGAAAGCTGATGATGCCCAGCTATCAAAAGATATAGCATCTGGGGTCTTAAAGGCTTGAAGGTAAACAAGTGGCTATCCAGCTCAGGAGCAACAGATCCCACTATGGAAGAAGCACATCAGCTTGTGCATCCATGAAGTGTGGAAGGAATCAGGTATCAGGCATCAAAGAACAAAAACCATATCGCTGTATGCTCACCCTCCCAATAGCATCGCTGAAGACAAATGCGTGCAGAGGTGAACAGGGTGGAGGAAGCTGATGGTGCCCAGCATCTGGGGTCATAAAGACTTGAAAGTAAACAAGTGGCCATCTAGCGCAGAGGCAGCAAAGTTCACATGGAAGAAGCACACCAGCCTGTGTGATTGCAAGAGGTCCAAGGGAGCAGGTATCAAGCATCAAGGAGCAATATCGCATCACTATGGATGAGGGAGAGTGCAGGGTGGGGACCCAAGGCCCATTTGTGAACAACTGAACATCCCCTTACAGAAGGGTGGCAGGGAGGAGATGGGTCAGTCAGGGTGCAGTGAAGTAATAATGAAACACACAACTTTCTTCTAGTTCTTAAAGGCTTCCTCTGTACAATTATCATGGTCCAATTCTACCTTAAAATCCAGCTAGACTGAAAGATGTACACTGGTGCATATGGGAACTGGAAATACAGGACTAGTAGTGAGAGTGGAGATACCCGAAGGGTAGAGGGAAGGTGGAGTAGAGAGGGGGAGCCAATTACAAGGATCTACACACAACCTCCCATCTGGAGATGGACAGCAGAGAAGTGGGTGAAGGGAGATGTTGGGCAGTATAAGATACGAGAAAATAATAATAATTTATAAAATATCAAGGATTAGTAAGGGAGGGGGAGTGTAAAGGAAGAGAAAAAGATGAAAAGCTGATGGCAAGGGCTCAAATTGAGAAGCAAATGCTTAGAGAATGATGATGGCAGCAGGCACACGAAGGTGTGTGCACAGTATATGTATGTATGGATTGTGATAAGCGAAGTACGAGCCCCAATAAAATGACTTTTAAAAATTCTAACTTATATTTTTTATAGTCCAGGGAAAACTGAAGAAGAATAGATGCATTTGAATTATAGTGCTGTTGAAGAATATTAAAAGAGCCATGGATGGCCATAAGAACAAACAAATCTGTCTTGGAAGAAGTGTAGCAAGAATGCTCCTTAAAAGTAAGGATGACAAGACGTCTCACATATTTAGTCCATATGATCAGGAGAGAACATTTCCTGGGAAAGAAAATCAAGCGTGGTAAAGTAAAAGTGCAGCAAAAGGAGGAGACGAATTGATTCTGGCTGCAAAAAAAAATAGGCCCAAACGTGACGGAAATTGTATGGATAGCACAGGACCAGGCAGTGTTTCCTTCTATTGTAGTTTGGAGCCTTATGAGTAGACCCGACTTGATGGCACCTAACAACAATGATCTTTATGTGAGCAGGTCTTTCGATCTTGTTTCCACAGAGAAACTGGTGGATTTGAAGGAAAGGCCTTCCAGTTAGCAGCAGACATGGAACCATTGCACCACCAACGTTCCTGCAGATCTGGGGTCGTGGTTAGCTGCTGTGGAATCAGCGTCAACTCACAGTGACTCTATATACCATAGAACAAAACTGCCCTGTGTTGGTTTGGGTTGAGTAGAGAAACACATTCAGAGATCTACCTATGTGTGTAAGAGAGAGCTTTCTATCAAAGAGCAATCATATACTGAGAAAACATCCCAGTCCAGATGAAGTCCACAAGTCTGATATTAGTCTATATGCCTGAAACGTGGCCATAAATTCCTCTTTAGACTCATTCAGCATGCAAAAAATGCCGAATGCAGGAAGACCACTGCATTATGCAGCTACCATATGTCAGACCATAAGACACATTTCCCTCCCTCCCCCCACAAAGTGGGGGAAAACAAGAATGCATCTTATGATCTGAAGGTGTGAAAACATTTGTTTATCATCCCATGCGCCTGCTTACTATCCACTGCTGTATGCATGCTGTGGATTGCTGTGTGTTCGGGGGAAGCCCTACCTCTTGGAGTTTCAATGTCAGTCAGGTGACACTATCGGCATGGCACATGCCTCCTCACATTTGTTAATGATAACGATGATGATTCTTAATACCACTGTTGAGTTTACGCTGTTAAATGTTACTGCCTTTTTGCTTTATTTTAATAAACATTTTAGTGTACTGGTACTTTTTGGTTCAGAATATTTTTTTTCTGTTTTCCTGCTCTAAAAACTAGGTGCATCTTATGGTCAGGTGTGTCTTATGGTTGAAAAAATATGGCACCACAGATCCCATCATTCCAATCATTGCTATGTTTGAGTTCATTGTTAACACCATTGTGTCATCCATCTTGTTGAGGTTTCTTCTTTTTTTACTACCCTCAACACTACCTAGCAAGATGTCTTTCTCCAGGGACTCATCCTAGTTAGAGTCAAATAATTTTCATTTCTAAGATATCTCCAGATATTGCTGGTGCTTCTGTTGTTGGATGCACTTTGAGGACCACTGTCCTAGAGAAAGTATTTTAAATCTCATTTTAAAGAGGAAGAATTGATGTATAAGTAACTCATCCAAGGTCTCTTGGATGTTACCAAGAGGCTACCAGGGAACTGAGAGCCAGTAACCATGTTTTCTTATCTTTGTCTTCTTTCATTCTCTGGTGTGGACAGTGCTGGCCCTATTCCCCAAAATGTAAGGGGTGCTTCTAAAAGTTCATGGAAAAATGGAATTGAAGAAAGGACTTTCTCCATGGGTGTTTGAAGGTCCTTTGCATAACCTCTCTAAGAGAGACTGTTCTCTCCCTCTTTGCCAGGCCTTTACCTGTGATTGTCTTCGTGGGGCTCCTCCTTGAGTTTGGTCTCTTCTTATTTTGGTGGGATAATGTTTTGATTTATGAACTGCTGGGTGAGGGACCCTCCTCATGGAGCTCCACATTTGAGGCAGCGAGGAAGTCGCGTTGTATTGTCACAGAGGCACTTTGGGAAAAAGTCACTACATTCTTGTTTCCTAACATTTAAAAGCCAAGGTACACATGAGAAAGGGGGAAAAAAAAGGTTTGAAAGTATATGAGCGATAAAGTGGTTGTTTTCTGGTCCTTGATACAGGAAGACAGCACAAATTTGTCAGAGAGTAGGAGTCAGGATGAGAGAGAGAGGGTTTGAGAGGACCTTGGAGAAGAAAGGACCTGGATTTGAATGGATCATCCGGATGTGGACAACATCTAATGTCCATCCGAATTTCATCCCAGCAGATTCCACTGGGAGTTCACGCTATACCTAACTTCTTTCCAGACCTACACGTGTGTGTTTCCAACTGGTCACAGGCCATCTTAGCTCTCCCTTAGGTATTAAATTTAGACCGACTCTTGTTTCCATGTTTCTCATTCTTCTTTTATCTCTGAATCATACGCAATATTTTCATTACCTATTACTGCTATAACGACAGCAAAAATACCACAAGTAGAAGGGTTAAAAGAACAGAGATTTCTTTTCTCACCGTTCAGGAAACTCCACATTGAGGGCCTGACTCTAGGGTGAGGTCCTTTCTTGCTGATCTCAGATTTTAGAAGCCGTCAGAAGTCTTTGTTGTTTTTGGCCTTGTAGATGCAACTCTCCATCTCTCTTCTTCCTGCTTTGTGTGTCTCTGGGTCTAGTCTAATCCCTTTAACACTCAGATGCCATTAGGTTTAGGATCTACCCAACACTGATCGGACTTCATTAACTTTAAAATTTTTTCAAAAATCAATATCCAAAAAGAATTATCTTAGAATTTATATTTGTAATATACATACATACTTACAAGGGGGTACCCCCCCAACCTGCAAACCAATGCTCCTTTTTTTTTAATGTGAGTGGAGATAGGGCTCTAGTCTGCAAGCTTTACAGAAGCTGGCTGGGGGGAAATCAGCAGTCCCTGTATGTTGGACACCTCAACATCTCTGCTAGCATTGGGCCTGGAAGCTGCTCTCTTTTGCTCCTCTGTTCCAGGAGCTGTGCATCCTAATGATGACTTCTCTGTCTTCTTTGGCACATCTCCCCCTCCTCTCAGAAGATCCCTCCTCTTTTCCGCTGTAGTCTCACAGCACTTGAAGCGTCATTCAATAACAGACTTCACACATTACGTGGTAATCATTTGTTTATGCAATTACTTTTCTTGCTTCTAAGATCTTGAGACCCTAGCTCATTCATTTGTACCTCCAGAGAACAGCACAGGAGGTAGCACATGGAGGTATTCAATAGGTAATTGTCGAATGGAAAACAAAACCCCGATACAGAATAATTAGGAAGCATAGCACTCTATTTTTATACTATGTCAAGTGACATCAGAGGCATGATGACAGCCATGAGTTGCAAATCTGTGATGGCAGGGAGGGAAATTAATAAGGACTCTGCTTGCTGTGATCTGAAACCATCATCTTGTTTTTATTGAGGCCACACTTTCCAGTCAGTGACCAAGAGCTGGAGAGAGAGTCAAGTGGTCCCCTTTGGGGAAATGCAGAACTCCTCTGCACGGTGCCCCAGAGACAAGTCTTCATTGGATTTCTTGAAAACTTTTTTGGAAATGCTGTACCACACCGGTTCTCAACCTGTGGGTTGCGACTCCTTTGGGAGCTGAACATCCCCTTCATAGGGGTCACCTAAGATCATTGGAAAACACATATTTCCAATGGTCTTAGAAACCAAGACATGGCTCCACTATCCATCTGCAGGAGGGTCTGCCCATTTCTTTGTCAGTAGAAATAAATATTTCACAATCTATAATTATATTTTTTGTGATTTATCACTATGCTTTTGTTATGTTCAATTTGTAACAAGGAAATACACCCTGCATTATCAGATATTTGCATGATGATTCATAACAGTAGCAAACTGACAGTTATGAAGTAGCAACGAAAACAATGTTATGGTTGAGGGTCACGAAAACATGAGGCACTGCGTGAAAGGGCCATGGCATTTGGAAGGTTGAGAACCACTGCTCTATAGTCTTAAGACACATCCTTCCAAACTTTCCTTCCTTCCCTTTCTTTTCCATGGGGTCTATGTAGGCTCAGATTACTTCTGTGGCTCCTGCCCCATTTTTCTTTTCAGGTATTTCCCTCAAAACATTTCTCGCATTTCTGATCTCATCTTGGCATCTGCTTCTTAAAGGACCAAAATGAACACAGAGAAAAGTAATTTATGAGACTGACGCACTGCCTACTGTGCTAAGAATCACATCACTACAAATGAGGGGGAGAGCAGGGTGGGCGCCCAAGGCCCTCTTGTGGACAATTGGACACCCTCCAGGGAAGTCATCAGGAGGAGACAGGCCAGCAAGGTGCAGTGAGGTGGCGATGAAGCATACAACTTTCCTCTAGTTCCTGAAGACTTCCACCCCCCCAACTATCATGGTCTCAAGTCTAGCATACAAATCCAGCTGGACTGGAGGAGGTACACTGGTACAGATGGGAGCCGGAAATATGGGGTTCACCCAAGACAGGTGAACCCCTTGGGGCCCGTAGTAAGAGTGGAGCTACTGGATAGGTGAAGGGAAGGTGGGGTAGAGAGGGGAAGCCAACTACAAGAATCTACACATAGCTTCCTATTGGGAGAACAGACATTGGAAGAGTGGGTGAGGGGAGACAGTGGGTAGTGTAAGAAATGACAAAACAATAATAATTTACAAAGAATTGAGGGTTGGTGGGGGAGCAACGACAGAGGGGAAAGGATGGGAAGTTGATATCAAGGGCTCAAGTGGAAAAGCAGATATTTGGAGAATGGTGATGGCAGCAGACATGTGAAAGTGCTTGGCACAATATATGTATTTATGTATTGTGAAAAGTGATGTATGAACCCCCAATAAAGTGATTTAGATTTAAAAAAAATCTTTGCCATAAAAACAAAGTAAAAGTAATTTAATACATGTCTAAATTATTACCTTTAATTTGTTTTTATTTCTAATTACAAGAAAGTAGGAAAAAATGTAGTAACTAAAATTTGATGCAGGTTTGAATATCAATCTTATTATCAATGGTCAAATGACATTTGGCAAATTGTTTAGCTTCTGTAAGTTTCAGCTCACTCATCTAATAGATACTAATAATGTCTACCCTGCAGGGTTATTGTGATGACTTTAATGAGATAACACAGTTAAAGCACTTATCTCTGTGTCAGATAGAAAGGAGATGGTCAAGACATATGAGTGATGATGATGATCTTTATTATCATTGACATCACAAAGGCAAAGTGCAAGTTGGGGTCTCTCTTCTCAGGTTAATTTTGAAATGGTGGTAGGAACACTGAAGCAAGAATGAACATATGTGCTCGTATTAATCTGGTCTCTTTCTGCCTCTCTAATAAGTCATCTAAGACTTTGATCATGTCAAAATATGACTGTCCTTACTATTCTCTTTCTGTAGTTTGGATTTTAGAAAAGGACTGAAATGCAATAGTTCAAACAGCCATTTCAAAAAGTTCAAAAAAGAAAAGCAAATTGAGCCCGAAATTTAAGAAATAATAAAATGCTAAAAAACATTCAATGCTTGTAAAATGAAACAAACCTTTTAGCTACCACAGAAGAAAAGATGCATTGGAACTCTGGTGTTGGCAAGGAATATTGAAAGTAGGACAAACAAACTTGTTGAGGAAGAAGTATAGCTTGAAAGTGAGGCGGGTGAGACTTCCTTTCTCATACATTGGATTTGTTCTCAGGCGAGATCGGGTGCTGTTAAAGGATATCATGCTTGTAAAGTAGAGGGTCAACAAAAAAAGAGGCTGACCTCTAATAGATAGATACAGTGAATGTAACTGTAGCTCAAACATAGGAACCATTGTGAGGCTGGCACAGAACCACGCAGTGTTTCAATCTGTTCTATTAACCCAACAATACTGTGGCAGTTACATAATCTCTTGTCAAGTTGAGTGAAGGGATGGAGGCTAGTTTGTCAATCAGGTCAAACGAGGCCTCTGTGTGGGCATGGCCTTCTCCTGAGGATTCTGGGAACTCCTATCTTCCTCCCTGGATGTGGGACACACACTCTCTGTGTGGGACATTCCTGTTGACAAGTCACATGAAACCATGCTGATGGCAGTCAGGACCCTGGAGATATTTCAACCACCACTTGACCCACAGAACTTTCCACCACTGACCTGTGATTTTCCTGCATTCAGCATCATTGCATGTGCTGCGTGAGTCTGAAGAGGAAGTCATGGGCTAATATCAAACTTAGAGACTTGATATAGACTGGGCTGAGGTATTTTCTTAATATACAATTATTCTTGGAAATAAAGCTTTCTCTAACACATAGATAAGTGTCTCTGGATTTGTTTCTCTAGTCAATCTAGACTAACACGAACACCTCACAAAAATAGCAATGGACACAAGTATGAAGGTAGAATTATCTTACTGTGATTTTAGTTTGCATTCTCATGGTGTGATAGTTAGGCATTGGACTTCAATATGAAAGGTCAGTACCTTGAGGCCCATAGCCTCCTCTGGAGAAAGATGGGGCCTTTTACTCCCATTGCATGTTAAAAGGTCAGAAACCCAAAGGGGCAGTCCAACTCTGTCCTATATGGTCTTTAGAGTCAGTCTCGGCGTGAGGACAGTCGTTGTTGTCTTTAATAAAGCTGAATTGATGCAACATGGCCATGAGTTTTGTATTTAGTTTTTGAACAACTGATATTTAACTTTTTTACTTGCTTATGTTCCATTTGCATATCTTCTTTACTTGAGATCCATGCCCATGGAAACAGCTAGCGAGATTTAAAGTGACATATTGCAATGGGAAAATCTTCTGCTGAAGACTTCATTATAATGTTGAAAAGTGAAGATGTCACTTTGAGGGCAAAGATGCTCCTGATTCTAGGGAAGAGTAAAGAACTGAGCCTGCTGAATCATGATGTAGGAAAAGATTAGTAAGTATGCTGCAGACGACCAGAGAAAGAATACATCTATCTTGAAGGAAGTGCAGTCTGTATGCTTTTCGGAAGCAAGGTGGTTAGACTTTGTCTCATGGACTTCATTCCTGTTGTCAGCAAGGACCCTCTTTGGAGAAGGATACCCTGCCGATAAAGCAGAAGGTCAGTACACAAGAGGAAGGCCTTTAATAAAATGGATTGACACAGTGGCTGTTAAAGCGGCTCAAGCACAGAAACACTGGGGAAGATGGCATCCACGGGGCAGGGCGTCATTCTATTGCACAAAGTGTTGCTGTGCATTGGAAGGGATGACCACTGAACAGCAGCAGCAGGTGTTCATTGATAGTCTATTTAATTCTTTTGGCTGCTTTGTCTAAAAGTTCACTTTTGATATGGCAGTCAATGATTTGTGTTCTTAATACTGTATTTTTTGGACCATAAGACGCACTTCCCCCACAAAAAAAGTAGGGGGAAAACTGGGATGTGTCTTTATTGTCCAAAGGTGTGGTACCCCAGAACATTTCAACATACTGGTACTATTTGGTTCAGAATATTTTTTTCTTGTTTTTCTGCTCTAAAAACTAGGAGTGTCTTATGGTCAGGTGCGTCTTATGGTGTGAAAACCACATTTATTTGTCTACATCAGTCTAACTTGTGATTTATCAATTGAACTTTTCAAGGAGCTAGTTTTTATATATTGATTTTTTCAATTGTTCATTTTATTATTTTCTTTCTTCCATGAAAGATCCCAGATGACAAAGTTCATAAGTGCTTTATATATATGTAAAGAAATGTATAAATATATACACAAACATATTAATATATATGTGGATTGATGGATATTTTATCTATAGTATTTGCATACAAAACACATTTATTTACATATTTACATGTAAATAAATTGTGTCTTACATGTAAATACTATAGATATATAAATTTACATCATATCAAGTATAACTATATAAATAACACAAAGTTAGTGATATAAATAAAGATATAATATATAAATATATTATATTAAGTATAAAATGAATATAAATAATACATAAATGGATATGGAGAGAGGTTCTTTAGACCACTTCTAGTTTTAAAATCAGTATCTGGGCTCAGTTAAGTTCAATTTTCATCTTATATTTCTATTTGCTTATCAGTTTAATTTTTGTGGCTCTTTAAAAATGGACACTTCAGATGATATGTTGTAGTAGCTCTTAATTTTTCTTGTGCTTTTGTTGGACTGTACCGAACGATCTGGAGATTGTTGATAGTTGGTTCCTATAAGCAATGAACAGAAAATTTGTTTTCCTTGTGGTGTATAGTAAATGATTTCTCAGCTCTATTCTTCTGGTTCTAACCACCACTTTTAAAAATCTGGCTTCCTGTAGGTATCCCTTATATCTGTGTTATTTTATTGTTAGTCAAGGATTAGACAAGGACGGGTTGCCCTGACTGTGATTTCCTGGCTTCTATGTTTTCACCCTTGATTGTAAGCTATTGCTGGTCTATTTTTCATCAACTAGCACTTCATGTCTTCAGGACTATACTTAAAATCTGCAGTCTCACCTTCCTCTTGGTTTAGCTATGTACGCGTTATGGAATGACCTCAGTGTTATCTTTAACCATTAAAACTAGAGACCAAACCCTTTGTGTATCTGCTTTGCAAGAGTCAATTCTGCTCTAGTTTTGGCTTACATCTTTTTTCCTGGACCACCTGGGATACTCCCACACATGCATAGTATAAATATTAGCCAGAAGTTTTGGCAGACTTTATGCTCAGATTCTGAGTCTCCAACCTTTCCCAGCTCTCCTATTAGTAGAAATTTTCTGTTAAAATTCCATTTTCTAACCAAATTGACCTTGAACTGATAACATTATAATTTATGTTACTACTGCTTTCACAACCATGACTTTGGGAATTGGCAAATGACTGCCATCCAGAAAGCTTCAACTAAAAATTGACTTATTTTTTCCCCAGATACATTTTCTAAAAAGAATATACTTTCCCATAGCATCTGTCTAATTTTCAATATTACTCAGCATTCTACATTATTTTAATCTGGTTAAAAATGTTATATCTGGGATGGTTTCCATAACCACCATTACTGAAAATTCAATTGAGTTGCTCAATAAACTATATATACGTCTATCAGGGTGATCTGAATTCATTATCTGCATGGGAAAAGAAGTCATATAATACTTTTTATTAATAACAGATTAAAAACTTGGCAATGCCCAAGAGACTTCATAGAATGAAGCATTTTTTAAAGTTATTCAGAGACATCTCAGGATTAAACTGGACTTCATATTTGTATTTGAGTCTAGTAGTAAAGGCCTTATAAGAATATCTATCACAAAAAATTTAATGTGATATTTATGGAGGAGTATACTATTCCCTATACTCTGTGTTATAGCCATTAAAGAAAATTCATTTTCTAGATAATTTCATTTTAGGATCTAAAATGATATCTTCCTTCATGAGGAATAGTTTTTTCAAAAAGAATTGGACCCTTTTTTACTATCCTAAGAGTGCAAGGTATACTATTCTTTTTTAAAAAATTTTCTTGATTTCATGAGGCTGCATTTTTTATTTTCCAGTTGATAGAAATTGGCTGAACTTTAGCAGACAACCTTGAGTAGATGAATAGGACTCGCTCAATGCTCCAGATGAGTTGGCCAGGAATGTAGGTTATAACCATCAGGAGCAAATGCTTCTAGAATCAAGAAAATTCATCTGTATCATCTGACTATTATTTCTCAATGTGCCAATCTACAATCTTCTTAAAGCACAGGATGCCAACATTGCTATTGCTTTAGAGTTTTTTCCCTTTGCAGATAAAGGTGGTATTGTACAGAACTATTTCATTTTTAACTTGCTGATCTAAACATCTGTGTATCCTCTTTTTGAAGTGTCTCTGATACTACTGGAAAATTACTGTGTGCCCTGTTCCACCTGAGATGATGAAGTAGGTTAGGAAAGATATTACTAAAGGATGTGGTACACCTCCCCCCCCAATATTAAACCAGTTTTCACTATGTTGATTTTGACTCCTGGAAATTCCATGTGTGCAGAATGGAATTGTTTTATAAGGCCTTCAAAGCTGTGACTATTGTCTTAATTGGTTTTCTCTACTTGATCTCTAGCTTTTAATGTCCTTTGCAATGGCCACACAGAACTCAAAGACAAAAGTCTTGATCAAAGGGATTATTAAGCAGGCTAACAAGTTGCAATGCCAGTGAGAAATGCTCAGGGTTGAATAGTTAATGAGGATGTGTTGCAAAGTCATTTCAGGTCTGCTAATAAATGCCCAAAGAGACATGCCACTCCGCTGTCAGTCTCATCTTGCAGGCATACAGCAAAAACTCTGTTGTGGGTCAACAAACTCAGCTTTCTGAATTGAGTCGCGAGGCACCTGACGCCTGTAAGCCTCAGTCTGAAGGCATTCAGCTGTACTTCCATGAGCCAGCAAGCCCACCTTTCCGAATGAAGTGCCCATAAGCACCAGATACTGTTAAGTCAGCTTTCTGCACAAAAGCACTCAGCTTTACTTGCTAGGATTTGGGAAACCCATAGCTCATGCTCTTCTGTGCTCTGGCTTCTGGTTCTGGTGCTGCTCCCCTGATGCTATAGCTGTCTTTTGGATCCAGAAGATTCACTCAACAGGGATCTCATATCCAGTGGAAGATCTACTCCTGACTTTTAAAAATAGTTATTTTTCTGCATGGACTCCATGACACTGTCTTACATACACACACACACACACACACACACACCGCCTTTACCACTGTACCCTATTCCCCCCAAACCTTCATTCCATTTCATCAATCTTGGATTTCATATCTCAAAAAAAAAAATGGAAAAACATATAACACAACTTAAAGAGGGTGGTCTCCAATGGCATGGCACCTCTGAGGTACACCCTAATATGGACAAGCAAAACCCAAACAGAACAAATATAACAAAAATACAGAAAATTTTGGACACCAGATCAGGTTTAGGATGCATCATGAGTGTTGGTGAGCGGGAATCTACTGATAACGCTTTAACTGTTTAAGTCAGCTTTATGCCTTTGATCTTCTGTACTCATCTCTCCAAAGCTCTCTGTTTAGTAAGCACTTTCCCCCTGCCCTCAGTTGTAGATAGAGTGAATTCTCTGAAACTCATTTTTGGGGCTTTGTCAATTATGAGATCCCTCCTCCTGCTTCTCAAAGGACTCATTTTATCCAAAGCAGGATGGCATTCCAGAGAATGCTGGTCATCATTATGTGAATCCTATCACTCTTTTTCTTACTTTCTTACCACACCTGTGCAGGAAAAGGTCTTTTGGTGGGAGTTAGAGACATTGACCAGAAGAGTCACATTAAATAATTCACTTCCCCTAGAAGTGACTTTCAGAAATAGCTCACCAGTCATTTCTTTTGAGTGCTCCCAGTTGGATTCAAACCATCAACCTTTTGTTAACAGCCTAGGACATGAATGTTGTGCTACCAGGGTCACTTCTTATAGATTTAAACTACAGTAATCACAAGCTAGGAGTTGACTCCACGACAGTGAGTTTTGCTTGGTTTTGGAATCAAAGGTCATACAAAGTAAAGATCTTTTTTATATGTTTCTGAGAATCTTTGGGACAATCACAGAAATGCAAATCAACATACCAGTCTTGTACTATGACTGAGCCTAGGATGTATTAAAAAGCAACCAAACAACTATAGGCTAGTTTAAACAAAGCTGTCATTGTCTTAGGGGAAAAAACAACCCTTTAGCCTTCAAGCTGTGTCAACTGTGATACTTAGGCTCTTCTCTCATTTATGTATGAAAAACTAGTGGAGTAAAGATATTACTCAATGAAATGATTGCCAAGATCAAGGGCCCTAATATGTTGAGCAGAGTCCTAACTCCTATACTATATCTTAATGGCATTTAAGGAGCCCAGAAGCCACAGCTCTAGGGAAAAAGAAGACTTCAAAAGAGCAAGGTAAACCAGAAGCCCTATCAAAGAACATCTTCCATCCCTTCCCTCTTAATTTAAGTATATGTTCTGATGAAGAAACACAATGCTAAATGCCACAATGGTCACATGTCTTCATGTGACCCTCTGATTAGGACTGAATTGTGTGAAGGAATCAGCACAGGGCACAAAGCACCTGTTTTCTGGTACAGATTGTGGCAGAGGCAACTCAAGAGCCGGCCTCTGTGGGGGCAACTTCCTGATTTTAGGAGTTTCCTGAGTGTGACAGAACAGTTGTTCCTTACGTGACTTGTTGTGGAATGTGGCTCTCAGTGTCTGCTAGAGACTGAATTATGTCCTCTCAAGACACATGTTGAAATCCTCACACGTATCTTACATTATTTGTGAGGCCATGTTTGTATAGGGTGGTACCTAAAACTAATTACAGCCGAGTTAGGGGAAGAGTAGATTAGACACAGAAGCAAACTCACAGCAGTGCAAGAGGAGCGCCTAGGAGATAGATGCAATGTGAAGATTGCCAAGAACCAAGGAACAATGGGGGTACAGGGACTGATGGAGTCAAAGAACTGCCTCTAGTGCTGGCAGAGCGCCTTCTCCCCAAGCTGGTGCTGTGAATTGGGATGTCTAACCACCTAAACAGTGAGAGATGAAATACCTGCTCTTTAAAGCTACCCACTCGTGGCATTTCTGTTATAGTAACACTAAGGCCAAAAATTACTTTTTCCTTTAACTGAATCTTTAGGCTCTTATAGAAGGATGCTTACACACTACCTACACCTCACAATAAATTCTGTTATTTAAACTCAAAGATGAATTTTGATGTCTCTGACTGAGAAACCAGTTCGTTATCTTTGTCTTTTCTCTACCAACAGAATCTACTGTGCTACTCCTTTGTAACCTGGGATTACTTGACACAAGTTGATGGAAACTATGAGTCAGCTTGTTAAGGTATTTTGTTTGCTTGATTTAGTGAAGTTACAATGTCTCTTTATTTCAGAGTGTCATGTATGCACTTTGAAATATATATATATATATACACACACACATATATTTATATATAGATCAGCAGCTAAAGCTAGGCCAGTGACTGATTGTAGTACAAAGCACAAATTGTTCATATATATGTATATATATATATACACACATATATGACTCAAAGACTTTCATTTATATTCTACCTATGGGGGAAGCTCAAGTAACTGGTGATACAATATTTATGGGAAAAAATTTTACTCTGGAAATGATTTTAATATAAATTAGGAGGAGGCTGAGCCCCGGTGGTGCAGTGCTTGTGCGCGGGACTGCACCCCACTGGGATGGAGGTTCAATTCCAGCTCCACAGGAGCAAAGACTGAACCTCCTACTCCCACCACCAGAGGGCAGTGATACCTAAAAACAAACAAACAAACAAATTAAGAGGAAAAAATAAAATATATGTGACAATATTTCCAAATCTAATAAGTAAGGAAGTGTTTATAGAATAAGAATAACATTGAATTGCTAAATATATTATATAGATTTCAAAAGTGTCTTTTTCATCTTTTCTCACCAAAGTGTTCTATTTTGTATTGTGTGTCATGACTTTTTTCCATGTCACAACCACTGAATGGAATTTATGCTCATATACTAAAGGATTGAATTTGCCAGTTAAAAGTATGATAAGCCTAAATTCCAAATATACTTTTGTCAGAAGCTCACTATTAAATTAAGACTGCTGAAATTTTTGATTGAACCTGAGAAGCATATGAGCATGAAAAATAATCCTATATAATTGAGATTTGGTTTTGTGTGTCATTGAGTAGATTCCAATGTCTCAATTTATATTGGTGCTTTATGACAGCGTGGAAATACCCCATAGAATTTCCTAGGCTAGTAATCTTTATAACAGCAGAATATTGTCAGAGATAGTGCCAAGAAGATCAGCTCTTCAAGTCTACAGGCACTCAAAATATGACAAGAGCAAGAGCAGCCTTCTCAAATGAGAACTGCCCATAATGAGGTGGATGGAGTAAAATCTTTGAGGCTTTTCTTTGCTGATGGGGTATGACTCAAAATGAGAAGAAACAACTGGCAACATCTATCAATAATCAGAACTTGAAGTGTATGGTATGAATGTAGGAAAAATGGAAGTTGTCAAAAATCAAATGGGGTGGGAGGATGGAAGAAGGTGGTGAGAGGAACTGATCCTAAGTGCTCAATAGAAAGTAAACATCTAGAAAATAACGATGACAGCATATGTACAAATGTGCTTGATACAATTGATAATATAGATTGTTACAAGAGCTTTAAGAGTCTCCAGTAAAATGTTTTAAAAAATCAAAATCAAATGGGTCACATAAAGACCTATATTCTAGGTATTAGTGCACTAAAATGGGCTGCAATTGGTCATCTTGAAGAACAAGGTTGTCTCTGGTAGGTTAATACCTAGTCACATATAAGGCATCCCAGTCTGTACAATTGTTATTCCAATTTATGTACCAGCCACTAAAGCTAGTGGTGAAAAAATTGAAGAAGTCTACCCATGCCTTCAGTCAGACATTAATCAAATGTGAAGTAAAGATTCATTGATAATTGGCAATTACTATGCATAAGTTGGAAACAAAGAGGAAGGAATGAAAAATGGAAAATACAGTCTTAGTGATAGAAACAAAATTGGAAATCAAATGATAGAATTTTGCATGACTAACTTGTTTGTGGCAAATACCTGTTTCAACACAACAAAAGGCATGTGAACGTCTCCAGAGGGAATCTACAGAAATAAAATTGACTACACCTGTGGAAAGAGATGAAGAGCCTTTCAACATCAGCACCTAAGCTAGGCGAATGACTGATTGTAGAAAAAAGCACCAATTGCTCAGATATAATTTCAGGATGAAGCTGAAAAAATTACAATGATTCCATGAGAATCAAAATATGACCTTGAGTATATCCCACTTGAATTTTGAGAACATCTCAAAAACAGATTCGCTGTGTTGAACAGTAAGGAGAGGCCTGATAAACATGGGATGATGTCAAGAACATCACACCTGAAGAAAGCAGGTTATTAAGTGTACAAGAAAGGAAGAAAATAAGAAAGTAGACATCATAAGAAACTTTGAAACTTGCCCTTAATCATAGGATTGATAAGGCTCATGGAAGAAATTAAAAACTCATAAAACTGAACAGAAAATTTCCAAGGGGAGCTTGAGAAGATAAGGTAAGAACCAATGTACTGGAGGAAGAGTCGGAACTGTACTGAAGGCATTATCCAAACACAAGATTTCAGGAATGAATGGAATACCAATTGAAATGTTTCAAAAAGCTGATAAAGTGTTGCAAGCACTTACTTGTTTATGCATGGACATTTGGGAGGCAGCTAGTTGCTTGACCCACTGACTGATAGAGATCCCTTTTTGTACTCATACCAAAGAAAGGTCACCCAACAGAACGTACAAATTATATCATTGATATCACATACCAGGATGTGTAAAATTTTGCTGAAGATATTCTACAATGCTTGCAGCAGCACATTGACAGGAAGCTGTCAGAGATTCAGGCCAGATTCAGAAGAGGATGCAGAGAAGGGGATATCATTGCTTGACTGAAACTGGAAAAATACCAAAAGCATGTTTACTTGTGTTATATGACTATGTAAAGACATTCAACAATGTGAATCACAATCAACTATGGATATCCTTGAGAGAATGGGAATTCATGAACACTTCACCATTCTTATGCATAGGGATCCAGAAGTGGTTTTGCAAATAGGACAAAGGAAAACTGCAAGGTTTAAAATCAAGAAATGTATGTCTTCTACCACGCTTATTTAAATTAATCTGTATGCCGAAAAAATGATCAGAGAAGCATGTGGCATCAGGATTGGAGGAAGGTTTATTAACAACCTTTAATATGCAGATAACACAATCTTGCTGGCTGGAAGTGAGGAGGAATTGAAGCACTGATGAAGATCAAGGATTACAGCCTTCAAAATGTATTACAACTCTGTGTAAAGAAAACCCAAATCCTCACACTTGGACCAGGAGCTAACATAGTGATAAATGGGAAAACATTGAAATTGTCAAGGATTTCATCTTTCAATCCAAAACCAGTGCTCATGGAGGAGCAGTCAAGAGACCACACATCACATCACATTGGGTAAATCTGCTGCACGAGATCTCTTTGAAATGTTGAAATGTCAGGGTGTCACTTTGGGTATTAAGATGCCCTTGATCTGAGCTATGATATTTTCAATGACTTCACATGCACTTGAAAGTTGAACATTGAATAAGGAAGACTAGAGAATTGATGTATTTGAATTCATTGGTGCTAGCCATGAATATTGAAAACATCATGGACTGTCAAAAGAACAAACAAATCTGTGTTGGAAGAAGTGAAACCAGTATGCTCCTTAGCAATAAGAATGGCAACACTTTGTCTTAAGCACTTGGGACATGTTATCAGGTGAAACCAGTCTCTGAATAAGGATACCATGCTCAGTAAAGTGGAGGGATGGTAAAAAAGAGGAAGACTCTTGAAAAATTGGAGTGACAAAGTGGTCACAACAATGAAATTGAGAATAGTACAGAGCCTGGAAGTGTTCTGTTTTGCTGTACATTGGGGTCTGTGACTCAGAAATGACTTGACAGCACTTAACAACATCATCAAGAACAGCAATCTTTATGTGAGGCTATTTTCTTTTTTTTTTTTTTTAGGCATCACTGCCCTCAGGGTGGTGGGAGTAGGAGGCCCAGCCTTTGCTCCTGGGAGCCGGAATTGAACCTCCATCCCAGTGGGCTGCAGTCCCGCGCACAACCACTACGCCACCGGGGCTCAGCCGAGGCTATTTTCTTATAAAAGAGCTACTTATGTGTCTGAACTGCATCTGCATGCTTCATTATTTCAATTAGCAGACCACTGCTTAATCCTTGCACCACCAGGGTCCTATTTATCAACACATGATAACCAACTCTAAAGTTGGTAACGATTGGATACCAGTGTATTAAAATTGAAATAAAAAGGGAATGAATACGTCATTGTCATTGACATTGAATACTCATATGTCATTGAGTCAGTTCTCGCTCATGGAATCCACTGTGCTATGGGATCGAAGCACTCCATAGTATTTTCTTGGCTGTAAGGGTCACTGAAATAGATCATCAGACTCCTCTTTTGTAAAGCAGTTGGGTAGACTCAAACTACCAATCTTTTGACTAGTAAACAAGTTCAAACCGTTGCATCACTGAGGGCCCTTTGATCAGTGGCAAATATGGCAATTAAAAACCAAGTCAGAGGACTTCCGGGAAGGTGGCAACTGAGTAACACATACCAAAGGGACTCCGCAGAAATTAGCACAGATAGTTACTCAGAGGAAAATTCCATGCTGCCTGGTTTTCAGTAGAAGTATCATAAAGATAAGTAGTCACAGTTCCACTAGGTTTTGAGGGGCTGGGGTATTTTGACTTATTACAGTGGAAGCTGGCTAGGGTTTGACCTTAACTCTGCCACTGTCTCGGCCAGAGCTGGGATCATTTAGAGCTGGCACAGGGGTTTTATCTCAACACAACCATAGCTTGTCACCATGGGACAAGGTATAAGACCCCTCCAGCTCCATGGTTAGGGATCAGAGCTCCCTCTGTTACTTCTCTCTCTCTCTCTCCTCTTTCCCACTGCAGACTCAGCCTCCTTGGGGCAGGGTTTCAACCTCTGAGATCCCATGGTCAGGACTCAGGGCTCAGGTATATTGTTACTTCTGTTTTCCTATTTTCTCTCTGTCCCCTCACACAGTTTCAATGGGCTTAGTTTTTTCTTTTTTTTCCTTTTTCTTTTCCTGTTTCTCTCAAATGCCACTACTGATCCCCAGGCCACTTCCCCTAGCCTAGGGCATTTACACCTGTCCTCTACCCAGCTGGGAGAACTCCACCCTCTGCAGTTTAACCTGAGACTGGGCAAAGCCTCCCACCCTCCACCGGGGGGAAATTCCACACAACTTCTTCCAGGGGAAAGCCCTGCCCACTCGCTTTGAGGGAAATCTGGCCTTCATGGCTGGGGGAGGTCCTACCCAACCTCTGTGGTCCCACATGACTAAGGGAACTTCCTCCTGCCTGCCATAGTGCCTCACATGGTCAGCTCAGCCAACAGCTCTACGCTACTGTCCAAAACTTGGCCCAACTTCCAAAGGGCAATTTCGCCTACCATTTGTGGTGCAGTATTCCAAAGCAGGCAACCCACCAGCCTTCTGTGGAAGACTGTTGCAGTCGATACCTCTGCATGATATCTGTGGTACCCCTAGCTGCCATGGACCACACCATCATCACTTCTTGTGTGATCATCCAGTACAGCACCATTCCTGTGGGTCCACAACTACCCAACCAGTGTCCCCTGAGAGTGCCATCTAACTTTTCCTCCAAATAGCAGAATAATGGTTGAATAGGGAAAGAGTGAAACCACAGATGGAAAAAGTGGTAAGCCAATTTCATAGGAACAAAAATCTAATAAGATCATCAGAGAAACTGAAGAAACTTTAAGAGCTATGTCTAATGCTATGAGATGCTATGAAGAAGAACAACATCAGAATAATTGGATTACCAGTGGAAGACACAGTAAAGAAGTCATCTGCAAAAATAATGAGAGAATTCTTGGAGAAAACCTACCCAGCTTAATGAATGAAAACCAGGCAACCATTCAGGAGGCTGAACGAACAGTTAGACTGAATCCCAAGAAGAAATGACCAAGACACATAAAAGTTAAACTATCCAACTTTGAGGAAAAGGAGAAAATCATGAGAGTAAGTAGGGGAAAACAATCAATCACATATAAAGATTCCCAAATAAGAATATGCTCAGACCTATCAGTGTATAAAACAAAGAAGTGGAGAAAATGGAGTAACATATTCCAAAAATTGAAGGAAAATAATGCCAACTCAGGAATATTCTATCCAGTCAAATCATCTATCAAGATATATGGAGAAGTAAGAATCTTATTCAACAAGGAAAAACTCAAAGAATACATTAAAAGAAACTCAGTCTGATCAGAGATTCTTGCTGACCCAGTATGGGCAGAACAGCACTCACTGAGCACAAATAAGAGACACCGGATAGAACAACCACACCAAGAAGGCAACAAAGAGAAAATAGACCCCAAGATAGCATTGGTTTAAGGATGGAAAGAAGTCAAGAATGAAACACACACACACACACAACACACTGAAAGGGAGGTAGGAAAACAGCCAACACAAAAAGTATAAGATAATATCACAGAGTCCACAGATGGAAGTAATAATCCTGAGTATCAATGGACTGAACTCAGGCACTAAAAGACTGAGGCTAACAGACTGGCTTAGAAAACACAACCCATCAATTTGTTGCCTACAAGAGACATATCTCAAGACTTCAGACAAAAATAGCCTGAGGATCAAAGACTGGAGGAAAGCTTACCAAGCAAACAGCAATAAAAAAAAGCAGGGGTTGCAATTCTAATCTCAGATAAAATTGGTCTCAAAGTGCAAACCATAAAAAGAGATAAGGAGGGACACTATGTAATGCTCAAGGCAATGGTAGACAAAGAACCACTATGCAATTCAAACATATATTCCCGGAATGACAGACCCACTGACTATGTTAACGAAGCATATCAAGGATGAAAAAGAAATAACAGACTCAACAATTACGCTAGGTGACTTCAATACACAACTGTCTGAGAAAGATGATAACAGGGACAGGTACTCAACAAGGAGGCTAGAGATGTAAACATGGCTCTTAGACAATTTGACTTGATAGTTGTTTACAGAGGTCTTCATCCAACTACAATAAAATTCACATTATTTTCAAGTCCACATGACATATATTTAAAGATAGACCATATGCTGAAGCATAAGGCAAATCTATATAGATTTAAGTACATCAATATCATACAAACCTCTCTCTCTGTCCACTGTGCAATACAAATGAAAATCAACAACAAAAAAGATGAAGAAACCAAGAGCAAACAATTGGAGGATGAATAACTCTCTATTGCAAAAGGAATGTGTACTGGACGAGGCAGAGGTGAAATTAGGAAATTTCAAGAAACCAAAGAGAATGAGAACATGATGTACCAAAACTTATGGAATATAGTAAAGGCAGTTATCAGAGGAAGTTTCATAGCAATGTATGAACACATGAAAAAGGAAGAGAGACATATGTTTGATATGCTGGCACAAAATTTGCAGCAACTAGAGCAGAGTCAAACAGGACAATCCTACTAGTAGTAAAAGAAATGAAATAATAAAAATGAGGGCTGAGCTTCATGAGAGGGAAAATAGGAAATCTATGGGAAAATATCATGCTAATAAAAGTTGGTTCTTTGAAAGGATAAACAGAATCAACAGACTGCTGGCAAATCTAACCAAGTAAGAAAGGAAAAAATTTCAATAGCCATGATGAGAGATAAAAGAGCAGACATTACAGACCCTAAGAAATCAAAAGGATAATTTCACAGTACTACAAAGAACAGTGCTTCAATGAATTTAACAACTTGAAAGACGTGGACAAATTCTTGGAAAAACAATCCCTGCCTAGATTATCCCCAATGAGTGTTAAGAATCTAAACAGACCCATAACATTAGAAGAAATAGGCAAAGTTATCAAGGGTTTACCAACAACAACAACAAAATCCCCTGGACCATATGGTTCCACAGGAGAATTTGACCAAGCATTTAGGGAAGAACTGACACCAATCCTACACAAACTCTTCCAAAACATAGAAAAAGATGGCAAACTCCTGAACTCCTTCTGTGAATCTAGTATAACTTTGATACCAAAATCGGGCAAGGTTCCCAAAAGAATGAAGAACTACAGACAAACATCCTTCATGAATATTGATGCAAAAATCCTTAACAAAATACTGGCCAATAGAATACAAATGTATATAAAACAAGTTATTCATCATGACAAAGTGGGGTTCATACCAGGGTTGCAGGGATGGTTCAAAATGCACAAGACCATTAGTATCATTCGCTGCATTGACATGAAAAACTGTAAGAACCACATGATGATATCGATAGATGTAGAAAAAACATTCAACAACAATACCTATTCCTGTTGAAGACACTCGAGAATATAGGCATGCAAGGAAAATTCCTCAAGATAAAACAAGTTACATATTAAGAACCAACAGCCAATGTGGTTGTCCATGTAGAAAAGAGGAACACAATCGCACTGAGAAAGCAGACCTGACAAGGATGCCCCTTGCTCCCACTCTTATTTAACATTGTGCTGGAGATTTTAGTTAACGGCATAGGCAAAGAAAAGGTATCAAAGCCTGGGAAAGGAAGGGATAAAATGATTATTATTTATAAATGACATGATTTTATATAAGGAAAATCCCAAAAGTTCAGCAAGGGGCAAACTAGAAGCAATAGAGGAATCTGGCAAAGTGACAGCATACACATCAACAAACAGAAGTCTATTGTACTGCTATACACATGGGATAAGACCATGGAAGAGGAGATTAAAAAAAAAAGTGGTACCCTTCACAAAAGTCAAGCACTATGCATTCAGGCTTGCTCTCCTGCAGTATTTCTGAAGTTTTATTTGGCTAGATGGTCCCTTAGGTCTGGTAGGCATTGTGTGAAGGACGATGGCTAATTAGTTTGGGTCTTAACCGAGGCCAATATTGGGTGATTTGATGTGGTGGGCATGATGTTAGATCAGGAGTTTAGAAGCTTAGGTCTATCTTTCTGACTCATCAATCAATGGGTGTCTGATACTGAACAAGTTATTAAATTTCTCTGAATTTCATGTTCTTTCTTTAAGGATAACAGATCCAAGAATGCACAAGGTGTTTCTGAGACTTGAAAGAAACTGCCTCAGAGAGTCCTTTGCATGCTATGAAGCACAACACCAACATCATGCACATCTGAGCAAAGAGAAGAGAAATGAAATGGAGGATTTAGGCCTGAAGAGGCACTTTTCAATAGGGGCTGGAATGACATATTTGACATCTCTAGCCTTAATAGTCTAATTTTCAGGCTGATGTCGTCACACATGAATGTCTAATACTGCTGCATGTTTGCTGATTGTTCTGTCTCCAAGGAGCCTCCATTTCAAGGGTATCTAGAAGCTGCTACACAGATTTCACACCATCCTGCCCCTACATACATAGTTATATCCTGTGAGGATGGCTAAGAATAAGAAGGCAGCAATCTAACTGATCTCTGAAAGCTAATTTAGCTAATTTACTTGGTTTCATTAATTACAGTTGGCTGCTTTTCACTGTCATAATAGCTGTGGTTGTCTCTACAAAACTCATAATAGAATTTTGAGAGCTGTTCCATTTGTTCTTCCCCTGCTTTATCTTGTTACAGCTTGATACTGAGGGGAAATGGGAAGGAAAATAGGCCCCAGAGTGGGAGATGGGAGGGCTGACCCAAACACGCAGCAGTTCTAGACATCCATGTGTGAGGACATAAGTCCGCTCTTCTCTCAAACTGTTTGTGTTAGTCTGGGTAGACTAGAGAAATAAATTCATAGACACATATATGGATATAAGGGTAAAGTTTATATACAAGAGGAATGGAACACTGAGAAAGCATCCCAACCCAGTCCAGTTGAAAGTCAGAAGTCCAATATTAGCCCATATGCCCGATACCAGTCTCTAAAGTCTTCTGACTCATGAAGTCACAGGCCAGTGGGTGCAGAATCCTGATGCTGGCAGGGGTCTACCCCATGGCTCCTAGCTTCTAGGGCTCAGGGTCCATCAACAGCATCCAGTGGTAGTAGAAGGAACTCAGTACTGGCAAGAGTTTCCACGTGGCTTCGCCAGCTTCAGAGGTCTGGTTCCATCAGGATAAAGCCGTGTGGCTTCTCCTCCAGCTCCTCAGATGTTGCCACCTTGTCTTGTTCATGATTCATTGTCTCTGAGACTAACTCCCAACAACTGGGGCGATGGCCTCTCATCTCCATGAGGAAAATACTGCGAGATTTCCCAGAATTCTCAGGAGAAAGCCATGCCCACACAGAGGTCTCATTGGCTACTCAATGGCTATCTCCAGATTAGCAGGCTAGACTCTAACCCTACATCTCAATCACGAAATTGACATAAGCACATGACCTTCACACTGTTCTTCATTAGAACTCAAAACCCAAAATCATTGCTGCAGGGTTTCTTCTGACTCATGGCCATCCCAGGTGTGTGTGTGTGTGTGTGTGTGTGTGTGTGTGTGTGTGTGTGTTTGAGAAGACATGCAGCATAGCACTTGACTATAACCTTTGTGACCATAGATCTCAAGACCTTTCTTTAGCTGTATTGCTGGGTGGTTTGTACTTCTAGCATTTGAGTTGTAGAAATAATTCACAGCAGGCAGGGACCTTATTGTTCATTAATATGTTATTTCATATAGGTTCTTTTTTTTTGTGGCATCACTGCCCTCAGGTGGTGAGAGTAGGAGGCCCAGCCTTTGCTCTGTGGAGCTGGAATCGAACCTCCATCCCAGTGGGCCGCAGTCCCGCGCACAACCACTACGCCACCAGGCCTCAGCCCTCATATAGGTTCTTGAAACCTTAATATTTTTTGGGGGGGAGGGAGGCATCCCTTCCCTCTGGTGGTCGTGGGAGCTACCCAGCCTTGCAGCTGCTGGATTTGAACCACCAAGTCAGTGGGCCGCAGTCCCGCTATGCCACCGGGCTCAGCCCCAAAACCTTATATTGATGAATCAGTCATTGGAAAATGTACCTAGAGCCAAGTGGAAATATTAATAAGATTTGGTGGGTGGGGGTTGTTGGTGGGGTTTCTGTGTTGGAAAATCATTCAGCTTTCCAATTAGCTCTGTTGACACTAGAACAAAGTCTAGACCAGAGACTCATCTGAAGAATGAATCTTCTTGGTCTTGATAGAGAGTGTTCTGCAGCAATTCCCATGTGTGTACACTGTACATTCTTTTTAAAAAAATTTAAAAAGACATATTTTGGCACCGGAAAATAGAAAATAAGGCACTGACAAGAAACATTGCTTCCAAAAACACATTTTTAAAAAGAAATGTAGAGCTTTCGAGTTCTTTGGATTGTTAGGATTTAAACTGCTAATTTCTTCCATTATCTCATGTGGGTGGTTGTCCTGTCTTCTCAGAATGTCATTAGACTCCCAGATCATTGTGAGATCTGGTTACACTGTCTTGTCATATGGTTCCTAATGGTGATACTCAGAATGGCTTTCTTCTTTGGAATGCTATTAGTGACCAACCAGAAAAGGGTGTGATTTAACTTGCCAGCTAAATGCATAACTGTGTAGCTGTGTAGAACAAATGAAGAGAGCGTATATTATGAGCTGGTGTTCATGTGACCTTTAACATTCTAATGATCTATGCTTGTTGTGACCATAACTGAACTATAACCAAGAGAAACAAATTTATCTTCTCTCTTCAAAGTATCCTACTCCTAAAGGCATTATCTCACCCAATTTGTTAACAGTCACAGCTCATAGCTGCACGAGCTTGCACAAGGACAACAGAATGAAAGAGTTTTAATGTATTTTGCCAAAGGGAAATTTACCATCTGCCTGTCTTCATGAATCACATATGCTGAGAATAATATTTTAGAAGATACTGACAACAAGATGCAGTAATTTGTAAATGAAAATTATGGATGCTGCCCTTTTTAGAGCAATCTGTGAAGTAAATCAGCACAGCAATCTATAGGATCACAAGTTAAAGGCTTGAAATCAGAGAATAATAAACTATGTTATTGGCCTTTTGTAATTATAATAAAGGTCCCAAATCTTTAAATTGTAATTACCTTGATTCAGAATTCATTGTTCCCATCTGCACCCTTCCAACATGCCCCTGAGACAAGTAGATAGGAAAACACATTATTAAGCCAATAGTACAATTAAAGCCTTATTTGCAAACATTGTCAGACTTGCAATTAAGATCATAGAAATATGTCATCGGTTGGTTTGATTTCTCAGGAGGCATTCCCTATAGCACAAATCATGAAGGTGTCATCAATAGATGTCTTCAATTTTCAATCAGTGGAGTTAATTCAAAATTGAAGAAATTTAATGATGAATTTGGGGACAACTAAGCATTTTCTAGTAATGGCTTGATAATGTTCATGCTTTGTATAAAGGGACTTCAAAGAGTTTGTGGGAAAATGCCATTATCTTTTCAATCTATTTTTGTACAAACTTTTGAAGCCCTCTCATATGGTACACATTTCAGATTTTAAAAACTTCACAGAAAATGAAAATATAGAAAATATATATTCTTCATTAAAATTGGTTTGGGAATGAGTATTACAGAAAATGGAAGCAGGAATTTAGTATCACATGAAGGGGAATAACTGAAAAAGAAGGGTTGTATAGGTGGTCATAACTCTTGTCTCTTTGATCAGAGAAGCTAAGTTTGAATGTCAGTAGCAAAGCAACCAGATTAAAGCAATGATCTATTATCAATGTGTCAGCAAAGGTACTGATACTGTCACACTTTGTTTTTGACTATGTGTTAGGCTGAAATTTTTAGAGAACTAAGACCAGGACTTTATATCAAGAAAGAAGTTGATATCAAGGAAGTGGCCTGGCCCAGTACAACTCAAGTCCATGGGCCAGATACTAGCTGGGACACCACCATCCCCTCCCCGCACCAACCGTCCCCACATAGCTGTCAGTGGGTGAAGCAGGAAGGCATAGTGAGAAGCTGAGCGGTCACAGGTTAGTGGGTAAAAGGGATCTAAGTTGGCAGGGACGTGGCAAGGCATCTATAGATCCTAGGGTCAGCAGACCACAGGGACCACTGGACCCAGAAATAGATGCAAACTGCAAGCAAGCAGGCAGGAGAGGGGCACGATAGATGAGTTCTTCACTGAGTCGCTTAGAAAGAGATGACAGCTCCAAGGAGACATTAGACCGTGATTTGATTGATAGCTTGGTCTTGACCTACCATATTTTTCAGACCATAAGATACACTGACTAGAAGACCCACCCGGTCTTTGGAGCAGGAAAACAAGAAAAAATATTCTGAACCAAATAGTACCAGGAAAAAAATGTGCGTCTTCATGGTCCAAAAAATATGGTATATCTTCTAACGGGCCACCAAAGTGACAGGAAAACCTACCTCTTACAGAGTATTTGAAGATTTTTCATGGTAGACATACATTATATAAAATGGAATTGGCCCCAATATCAGGGAAGAAGGCCAGGGCAATTGCATTTTCCCAAAGAAGAAGTAAATATTTTACATCTTTGTAAATCAAATAAGAGGGTAGCTGCTCCATAGTAAAACCTGTATTCTGGCAATGTTTTTGCATTTTTCTTCCATAATCTCTAAGGACACTAGTGTCTTCTTTCCACCCCCCATTAAGAAGGGCAGTGCACTGCTGTGGCTGTTAGGTAAGATGGAGTGTTTTTCAACTCCTCAGTACCACATGCAAGGGACTAGAACTGCCTCTTACAGTGTTCTTGGCTACAATCTTTATGAAAGCACATTACTAGTTCTCTCCTACAGAGCCACTGGGCGGATTCAAATTTCTAAACTTTCTGTTACCAGCCCAAAGCTCAACTATTTTGCTATCAGGGCTTCCAGAGTAGTGTACAAGTTAGATATATTTATTTTGGAGGCTCTGATAAAGAAAAGCCTGGTATTTCTATTATTATTGCGATAATCTGTGGTAGAATAGGGTATATGTATTATTATATATAATATAATGATAGTCTCTTTGTAAAGGGAGTCACTTGAATGATAAGCTCTTTAGAAGCAATGTCCTGCTTTCTTAGTGCTCTATGGCATCCCTTCAAGTGATATTCTCAATTTATCTAAATATTTTTTCACTATATATGACTTTACAGAAGATGCCTAATAGCACCCAGCTCTGAAAATAATGGGTCCGAATGTGAAGCTATTAGTATTTCCAAAAGGACTCTTGGTGCTAAAAATGGGTCTGGTTCTCCCCTCCCTGAAGTTTAAGAAGGAGCCCTGGTGGTGTATTGCTTCTTTGCTGTGCTGCAATCCACATGGTCAGTGGCGGTTCAAAGCTACCGACAGCTCCAAGGGAGAAAGACAGGGCTTTACCAATCTCGGAAACCCACAGGGGTGGGGAAGCGGGGTCACTGTGGGTCAGCACCGACTCCATGGCACGACGGGGAGTTTGGTTTGTGTTCTGTGCCACTCTCACAGCAGTCCCTCTGTTTGCGTCCACGTTTGCAGCCTTTGCATCAATCCATTTTTGTCAAAGATCTTCTCTTCTGATAACACGTCCAAAGGATGCGACACGAAGTCTTGCCATCCCTGTTTCTCAAGAGCATTCTGGCAGTACTTCTTCCAAGACTGATTAGTTTGTTTTTTGTTGGTAGCCCTAGGTACTGTCAATATTTTTCACCTGCACTGTAATTCAAATACATCAATTCTTGAAAAGTGTTAGGTGAATGCATCCATTGTGTGTTGGTATTTTATCTTAGTTCTTTCGTGGAAAAACACTTCCCACACCCAGAGATGCATAGTGTGGATATAGATTACTCATTTACCTATTTGAAGGAAAGATTGTGTTTTTATATCACTTTGTGCCTCTTAAAATACTGAGTTCATTGCCTTCCTAGTGGCAATGAGCGTTTTTGGCCGACAAATGAGTTAAAAGAGAATTATCACGGAAATTATTGTTCCTAGAAGTGAATGCAATTCTTAGATTAGTATATAAGGTAATACTAATAATGGAAATTGTAAGAAAAGAAACAAGCACTTTACTAATAGTTTTCATTTGCTTGTTTCTAATGAGTGTGGAAATATGGTCACAGGATCCATGTAGGAACAGGTTTCTTAAGCATCTGTGAATTGTAGACTAAATCTTCTGTTTGGTGAA
The DNA here is from genome assembly GCA_004026705.1 of Nesogale talazaci. NCBI lineage: Eukaryota > Metazoa > Chordata > Mammalia > Afrosoricida > Tenrecidae > Nesogale > Nesogale talazaci. The sequence continues at coordinate 532,878 of PVJH01000040.1, read as the reverse complement.
TGATATTTGCTTTTCTAAATCTGTACTAACAAGAAGTAAACTTAAAATATAGAAGAAACAGTATTTTGGATTAATCTGTCATTTGACAAATCTATGAAGAAAAGGTGAAGAAAGAGCAAAGCAAAAAAATAATTACTCAATATGTTGTGATAAATTATAAACCATTTATGATCTTGACATTAGAAGGCATGACAAATTGTTCTATTTAAGCTTCTAAAATATGCATTAATTTGTTCTGAGTAGTAAAATTAAGTTCTTGTTTGATTCCATGCAATAAGCATCTTTATTTTACCTAATACTACCATATAACTTGAGATTTGAATTTAAATTAAGTGGTAAGTAATATTTTGGTGAAGCCATAATAAAACACAAAGGAACATTTAACATTTGAACGGTTTTGGAGAGAAGATTGTATATACACATATCTATTTGTTAGGCATTATTGCACCTTCGTACAACAGAATGAAACAATGCTGGCTCCCAGCTTATCCTCATGATTGCTGTTATGATTGAGCCCATTGTTGCAGCCACTGTGTCCATCCACTTAAATTTCCTTTAAGTTTTCAAATTTGGAACACATCATATCACATCATATGGTACTATTGAGCAAAACTCATTATATTATGATAGGAGGCCAATGTAGAGGAATAATATCCAAATGATGTCTTTTTGTTGAGGTAAGTACAAAGCTTAGATGTCATATGCACTTCGATTTAACTTCTGGACAAACTCACTGTTGTAGACTAAACTCTGTACTCCCAAAAGATATGTTGGAGTCATCACTCCTGTCTCTGGAGATGTGACTCTGCTTGGAGGTCAGGATTTTTTGGGTCACGTTCATACAGTGATACTTGAGTAGAGAGGATTGTAGGCCTAATCCCTTTCGAGTGATGTCTTATTAAAAAGGAAAACCAGCATGGAGAGACAAAGATACTTGTGTGTGTGGGGTAGGGTGGGGGGCAACAAGTTTATGAGAACCCCACTACATCTATGGAACACTTAACAAGAAAGAGCTCTCCCCTATAACCATAACCAAGGCCCTGATTTTGACTGATAAATAAGTCTTTGACACTGTGAGAAGAACATGAATGTTCTTAAACTTCTTCCTCTTGTGTTATTTTTGTTATGACAAGTGGTGAAGTGAAACACTTGCTATGGCTCTTCTATCCATGAGCTCTGCAAATAAATTGCTGAGCATTCAAACTTGGGGACTCATCAGTTGGCCCATTCTGCTAGGATCAAGAGTGGGCCCTCTTAGGAACACACTTTCTCAATTCTATTGAGTAGATATCATAAGTGATAGCAGTCATCCCAAAACAGCCATCAAGAAAGATGAATTACCATAGGAGTGCCTATGCAGCCCTTACCTGAAGTGACAGAGGCAACATCCCTGCAGCACCAAGACAGAGAGGCAGAGCTGAGGAATCTTGCTGGGACCATGGGGCGGAGTATTTACAAATGGAGCCGGATGCATTTGGGCAGGAGGCTGGCCTGTAGAGTGAGTGCTCTGTGGGCAGTTATTGATACTGACAGTGCTTGGCCAGATTTGTCTGAGCAGAGACCTTACGGGCTGAGAAGCTGAGGACCATGACTGTCAGTTTGAGAAAGAAGATGTACTTCATTAAAAAAAAGAGTTGTATTTTAATGTTTTCTGAGCCTGACTTGTTAACGTCTCTCATGATTCTCTATACTTGTGAGTATTGTCTGAGCTCTATGTAGCCGTGACAATGAATTGCAGAATGCCACAGGGAAGTAGAGTGTCCTGAGAAGAGCAGTTGGTGTCAGACGAGGAAAAAACAGGATGAAGGGGAGATGCATGTCTGACCTCTGCTTCCTAGGAATCATCTTTGGGAAGATGGGTGTTGGATCCTCCTTACCCTTTGTGTAGCAAGGGAAGGTCAGACTCGGCCCCCGCACTCTATCCTTGGGGCAACACGAGTCAACATAGCCACCTGCCTTCACCATATCCTAACCTTTATGGCAGCAGTGTGGCTAAGAGTACATGCATTCCAAACCTTGCCATTTTCTAGTTGTTTGATCTGAATCAATTTACTTCCCTGACGATGTCTCACTTGTATCGCCTTCAATACAGGGATGGCAATGTTACCTTGCCCACGGAGTTGAAGGACTTATAGGAGGCAACCAGTGTACACAAGCAGTATGTGTGAACTATTTTTCTAAGTCTGGATGATCAGTGGCTGTTGCCTTTACAAAACCCTTACTTGAGAGTCAAATTATTCTTCTGAGAACAAGCCGAATGCTCACAGGCCTTAGAAGCTGTCAAAATAATTTGAGCAAAATCCTGTGATCATGTGAATTTGGATATCGTGTCTTGGTGACTGGCTTTCATCTCCTGCCTGGCTTGCATTCTCACATCAGGCTGGATAAAGCCGACAACTAAATACCCTGTGAAGTGAGCTGGAAAAAGGAGGGCCTTGTAACCCGAGGATTTTTCTTGCCCAATCTCTCCAATCATACAAATGGTGCTGGCAGCCGCCAATGGAAACATTCTTGGAATGCTGCTTCAGCCCTGGAAGTCCCAGGTAGTCACAGGAGCCAGGGCTGTTCCCACTGATATTTAAGCCAAACTAGACAACTGTCATCAGGTTAGTGGTACCAAATCGCAGATTAGGACAATGCTAATTTCTGTAGTTGGACCATAAGTCTGGACTGGCACCAAGGACAGGCTTGCTCAATTAGCAGTCCTTGATGTATGCCTGGGTTCTTATTTCCACAGATCCATTGTAAGGAGTTGCTTTCGACTTAGGTCAAAGGCCTTTTTAGGTTTACTACTGGCTTTCATCATCAGCATCTTTATAAATCCAATCTCTGAACATCTGTAAGTCAACATCTGTGAATGATGACATCATTATTATGTGGACTACATATTACTAATTAGAAGAACAAACAATGGAGTTATGGGGGTCGTCATAGAAAACAAGCAAAGAATCCAGGATGATTTGAAAAGTCCACATCAAACTTGAACTGACACTAGGAGGTCAACAAATTTCAGCGCCACGTTCCTACTGGAGTTGGTGGATAGGGAGCCCAAGCTCCTGCAGTCAGTGTCGGTGCAGATCTTCCCCAGCTGCTGGACATAGCCCTCCTTGAGAGTAACGGGCTGCTTTTGAGCTTGCTTGTTCTCTCTGGCACGAAGTTCAGAAGGGAGCATGGAACCATGTCTTGAGTCAGTTGAAATTCTGTCTCCGTTGGAAGAGCCAAGTGAAAGATGAGGTCTCAGTCCTTGCACCCCAAGCCATTGCCTTTGACCAAGGCACTCTATGTGGCCAACTGCATAGTCATTCAGCCGGATGTCCTGCCCGTTGATCCCTGCCTCCTCCAGCTGGCTGCGGATGGTCTGAACAGTGGCTTTCAGATTTATCTCCAAGGTCAGAAAGTTGCCTCAGCCATGGATCTGGGTGACCTCAGCCAGAAGCTCATGCAGCCGGCTAACCAGATCCCAGTTCAGCACACCAAAGAACACACACTCCCTGGTCCTGCTGTTCTCATCTGTCATCTTGGGGGGTAGCCTGCCCAGGGAAACTGGGAAACAAACACCTAGATGGTCCTAAATGTCCATCCTAACTTCTTCATCCTGTATTTGGGATTCCTTGTATATCCATATAGAATAATGCCACTCTCTATTGTATGCAATATGCTCACTTGGACTTCACTTGTCAAGTACTTAGCAAAACTCCAACCACACATTAAAAACATTGATTGGGTATTTGCCGTATATTAATCGCTTTATAAAATGAGTGTTTGGAAATATCAAACACTGTGAATCATTGAGCTAAGACTTTTCCATTTTGAAACAGAAATAAATTATGTGGCTTAGGGCTGGGAATGCTCCTATGCAGCGCAGTGCTTTTCTTTAAATATCAACAGAGGTGCATATTACACTTAAAATTAGAAAGATTGACATAGGGCTGCTTTCCCCCCTTATTTCTTTTTTCTTCCCCGAGGAAAATGAAATGCAAATAAACGGTCCATTAGTAGGCAGATCAGTCCTCCTGGATCATGCAGCATTTTTCCACCTGCTTCGGAAGCTGGCGCTCTCTGAGATGAAGCATCCAGAGATTTGATGGATCTTCTCCCCTCCCTCAATGTATCTGGATGTTTGGGCATAACATTTACCTACTTTTAAAGGAGCCATTTGACTTGGAGCTTAATTCTTACGGAGAAAATTAGCCAGATTATATGTTGCTAAAATAAATCAAATGAAGAGTGATGTGCATTTCCACCCAAGGGGCAGAGGAGAGGAGGAATAAATAAGTGACCAGGCTATTCTGGTTCCAGAAGCAGCAAGCATGAGTGATTCCATGGAGCCTATCTAATCAGGAGGGAGGGTTCTGCACCTCCCTCCTAATGCTCCCAGATTCTGTTTCTTTTCCAGAGTTGCAGAGATTAGAGGCACTTAGCACATGCTAAGGAGTTCTAATTTTAGCCATGTGATTGGTATTAGAATCCTGCAGACTGAGAGTCTATGCTCAAATGCTTGACAAATTGAGAGGGTCAGCAAAATCAATCACTAGCCACTGAAACCCTTGTAAGTGAAGGCCCAGAATCTCATGGATAGTGTTCCTCACAGATGACTCCAGTTGTTGAACTTCACACAGTTGCAAGCTACGAACATATAAAATGGTGTGCAAATTACATTTCACAGTAACACCAAGGGCTTGATCCTTCTTCCCTTTGATACGCTGTGAGCAAAAGCCCATTCTCCAAGATGGGCTCTCACTGGTCTCGAGGGAGAGATGGGAGGCAGAGACCTGGTAGGTCTGCTGTTTATAGCCGGCTGCACAGTAAGTCAGAATGCTTAGCAAGAAGCTTCAAATTCTGTAGTTTGATTCAACACTTGACGTTTCACCCAGTTCTACAGCACTGTGATTCCTTTTTGGGATGGCATAACAAGACCAGGTACCTCCTTTAAGCCACAAGAACATCTCCATGAGCATATTTCCAGCAGCAGGCAGGGTCTCCGCAAAACCATAGCCAAAAATATTCCAGTGGTTGTGCTTTGTCTTTAGTGTATATACAGTGTATACAGTGTGGGAAGCATCTAAAATGTGATTTTTAAAAAAGCCATGTGAAGTTGAAACTTGATAAAATTGCCAACCTTGAAACCATATGACCTAGAGCAGTGGTTCTCAACCTTCCTCAACTCTTGCATGCACTTCCCCATGTGGTGACCCCCGACCATAAAATTATTTTTGCTGCCACTTCAAAACTGTAATTTTGGTACTGCTATGAATCGTCATGGGCAGGATGTATTTTCATTGTTACAAATGGAACATAATTAAACATAATTAAAGCAGAGTGACTAATCACAAAACAATATGTAATTATATATTGTGAAATATTTATGTTTTCTGATGGTCTTAGGCAACCCCTGTGAAAGGATTGTCTGACCCCCAAAGGGGTCAAGACCCACAGGTTGAGAACCGCTGGCCTAGAGAATGTCAAGTGAGTGCTGTTCCAAAGTTGGGGGAGAAAAGAGGTCATCTGAGGACTTTTGGACACCATCTAAGCAGATATTTCCAAAAGTGTGGAAAGTATTCTCAAGGGGCAAAATTTTTCCTTTCAGGTTTTGATGAAATTCTAATTTCTACCTAAAGAAATAAATCCACATGTACAATTCTCATATATGCCCTTGCTCACTTAGAATGTCTTGTGTTAGACATTCTAAACTTACGTCACATCTACCTATGGCATAATTTTAATTAATCACAGGTTAAAAAAAAGACAGACAATAGTGTCTTCCCCGCTTTCTGCAGCCCCTTTTTCATCACAGAATACAGAAATTTGTACTTTCTCTGTCTCTTTGAACTCAGCAAGTGCCTTCCCAGTCAGCTGTGAAAACGGACACAGATCCCCCTCCGAGAGCTTGGCCAGCAGGTGACAGGCCTTAGGGTTCTTTAACACCCACATCGATAATAAAAATGGCATCTGTTATTTAAGGGGCTCCTGTTAAGATTATATTTCTGAAGTAAAAAATAAATTTCACCTAATCTCGTAGTTAGCTCCAGCCCCCTAGAGACTATCTCCAGTCAAAATATGTGATTCGCTAAAGTGCTAGAGCATTTTCCTGGCTGACAGTTAAAATTAGGACTTTGATGAGAGTGAGGGGGAGGCCAAAAAAGAGAAAGAAAAGAGATGAAATTTCCAGTGACCTTTGGGAACTTGGTCCAGACTGTTGTAGTCTGCCAGAATTTCTCTTCTTTCTTTCCCATCTCTCACTTCCTCTTTCCTCTTTCTCTTCTCATTCCCTGGCCCTATCCTGAGTCCTAGCTTGCTTCCTTTCTGATAAGTAGAGGCCACAATCTTTCTTTATATTACTTACTTCAACCCAAAAAAATCTGTTCCTGGGAATACGAATGTGGAATTTTTTTATTGCAATATGAGAAGAGCAACTGCTGACATTGCCATAATTGGGGAAAAAAACCCCACACTTCTTAGTCCATTGCCTCTATGGATTGTTTTCCTTTTCCCTCTCTTTCAGTTTGTCTCCTTGAGAGTCTTACAGCATCCTGTAGTTCAAAGTAGGACCTAACCTTGTAAGGGAGACTATGTACTATATAGCAGCTATCAGGATAACTGTACTTCGCACTCACACAATATTAACATGCAGATGTTAAAGCCTTTACCTACTGGTTTTTGTTGACAAGTACTCAGGGCTTCAAAGGGTGACGGTCACAGAGACGATAGGAATCTTTCTTAGGGATTCAGATAGACTCATTGGCAGTTATAGAAAGGGACTCCAGAAGGTAAATTATTTTTAAAATACTGTCCATCATAAAAATGCACTTAGAATATTAGTCACAAGCTTCTCAATATTGGGCAGTCCAAGTCCACAAGAAGTCAGCATTTAAATGTCTTCTACTGCTTCTTAGTCCACTGATTTTTTTAAATTTGATTTTGAAAATGTTATGATTCACTTGTTCTGTGGCAGCCTAATTCATATGGTGGATCACAGAAGATGAACTATTTGCAGACGTATATGCAAATAGCTGCACAAATGATCGCGATAACCAACTTGCTGATGGACAGTCTACATAGAAAGCTTGAATAGAAGTTCCAAACTGGGACAGTTTTTGCCTTGGATTGATTTTGTCTGGCTGTGTGAGTTAGCCTGCATGATTCTCTATAAAAAGTAGATTTAGTTGGACACATTTGAAGATCAGAAGTATACAGAAAATATTTAAAACATCTGCCTTCTCATGAAAACTCAGCTGACCTGACAATACCAGAGTCTGACTGGGTGGCGGCTAATGGCTCGAACTGAACTACTGTTCCCTCTGCATATGGTAGGAAGTGAAAGTTGGTTTTCCACAGACCTCACCAGTCCTTACTGTCTTTTTCGCACCCCATGTGTCATATTTATGCTTGATCTTGCATGCTACAGTCACGAGGTAACTGCTGAGCTAAAACTGGCCCGACCTTACATGCATTTGTGTGTACAACGAATTGATTTTTGAACTGATGGGTATTAAGATGGTGTTTGAAAGCTTAGAACATAGAGCAAAAAATAGGAGATTCCTCGAACCCCCTCTTAGTTTACTTACCTCTGCAGCGAAGGCTAGAAAATCTATTCTAAGCAATAGGTAAAAAGATTGTTTGCACTAAAAATATAGTAAGAGCCTTAAAAAATGTACTTTTTGAAGGGATTGCAATGGGTGAGTTGAAACAGAATGGACATGAATCATTGAGTGTAAAGCTGACAGTCTGTTCTGCAAACCTTCGCCCACCTAATTCATAACTAAATTTAAATCGACAGTAGTGTAAAACAAATAATAAGGAAAATGAAAAAGTGAAAAAAACAAGTGAGGAGGCCTTGGCTTTCGATAATTAATTTGCCCTACTGAATTGGGTTGGCTTATCACCCTGAAAAGAACCTACAACCTAGATCCGGTAGCACACTTGGCTAAATAAGCATCCATTTAGTTAGTTATGAGCATCCACCACTTACTGGACTCTCAGTGGTCACACTGGGGTCACTTGGGTGTTGCTGTGTTCTGAAAGCTGTGCCACTGGTATAGCGATTACCAGCAGAGACGCCTATCATGAAAAAAAAAAAAAAGGAAAAATGCACTTACTTTTTTTAAGTACTCTTTTTAATTACTCTTCAGATGATTTTTAAAAGGAAATAATTTGAAATACCAAGTGTCTTATTTATAGAAGTAAAAAATAAAGCATAAAACCCTAAATGTTAAAAAATGCTTGACGATTCTATCAATTACAGCATATCCATATAATAAAATGTACCACATCCATAGACAATAACACTTGTAAATCATGTTTAATAGCATGGGGAAAGGTTTATGTTCATAATGTAAATAAAATGTATAAAATAGATACAGATATAAAAAATGTGCTGTAAAACACTGAATTAAAATACATTGAAATTATAATAATGCTTGTCTGCAGGTGGTATAGTTATGGGTGACTTTTATCTTCCTTACGTTTTTAAATGCTTCTCACAATAAGCCTCCACGATTATAATAATAAAGCTATTTTTAATTCCAGCACAAATACTAACCAATTAGCAGACAAATAAAAAAATGTAAAAGTACAACTCATTGGTTAAACCTTGGAGAGACAAGATTGGACACTTCAGAGCTATGTGACGCCTAGGAAGTCACTTAAATCCAAATTCCCAGTGTCTTCATGTACAAGTTGAGGGAACAGCACTGGCTACCTCAGAGGGCAGTTGTCAGGATTAAATCAAATATATGTACATGAATGTATGCATGCACGTGCGTGAATATCTGTATATATGCATACTGAGGGTCCCTGGTGTCATTGTTGCTATGTGTTGGGCTGTTAACCACAAGAGCAGTAGTTTAAAACCAGAGGCTTCTCTAGGGGAGGAAGAAAAAACTTTCTACTCTTGAAAAGAGTTAGTCTCAGAAACCCACAGAGGCAGCTTTATCCTGTCCTTTACGTTCATTGTGAGGAGAAATCAACTTGATGGCAGTGGGTTTTGAATGTGTGTATCAGTGCTTTATACCTGATAACATTCAACATTAATTATTAATATTCCAGAAGTGCTTGGATGCCACAAATGGTTAAGTTGCTTTGCTGCCAACCATCGGGCAAAACACTTTTGAGTCTGCCCAGGTGTGCCTCCGTTTTTCTCTTCAGAGCTGCTGTTGGTTTTGAACTCCTGACCGTGCGGATTGCAGCCCAACGCCCAACCCCAATTCCGCCAGGACTCCATACACCATTACAAGGACCTTTCTAAAATTCAACCTATTCAAGTCTTTCAGTGGTTTCTTAATCCTCTTTGAATAAAATCTAGGCTTGGTCTAAAGGCTTGGTCCTCTACATCTGAACAATCCTGGTGACTCCATGAAGCAAAGTTCTACTGTGACATGCATGAGATCTCAACTCCGTGGCAACTGGTTTTAATATTTTTACAATAGCCATCTATTTCTTCTTCACTGAGAGATCTTTCAGAAAAGAGATCGACGCACTCCTGACTTCCAGATTGCTCACCAGTCAATCCACATCAGTGGTTCTCCACCTTCCACATGACGTGACCCTTTCAGACATTTCCTTGTTGTGGTGAACCCCCCCACCCCAACCAAAAAGTTATTTTAATTGCTACTTCATAACTGTAATTTTGCTACTTTTATGAACCTGGAAACCCCTGTGAAAGGGTCGTACAATCCCCAAAGGGGTCATGACCCACAGGTTAAGAACCATTGATCTACATGAATACACTCTCAGAGGTCTTTTTCCCAGAGTGCTCCTGTGTTCAGACACTGAGAAAATAAACCGAAGAAGATAAAAGGAATGTACAGAACACACACTGACTTGAAAATTGACAGAAGCTGCTTAATAAGCATCAAGAAGGTGTCACTGGCCCTTAAACTTTGAGGCTTAATGGTGGCTGTAAAGGTCTTGTATGATGGCAATAAGGGCCTGCTGTCAGAGGCCCCATCTGTGTTTGGAACTGTTAGCAAGTACAAGCGAGTTTTCTCACCCGCTGGTCTGGGGCCCAGTGACAATTCCCTGTTTGTTTTCTGCCAGTAGCTCCTGCTTCCTTGGATCACCGAGTGCCTGAGGAGCTAGAAATTTGGACATAGTCTTTGATATCTGTTACTCTCTTCTACGGTATTCAAGTTACCTCCAAGTCCTGCCATTTTGACTCCTCAACCGCCTCTCTGTAACCTGCCCACTCTTTCTGTCCTCACTGTCATCACCCTAACACAACCAACTCCTCCACTGCCGGCCTTATACCACTGCTCTCCAATTACTCTGTACATTACAAGCTCATCGCCATCGAATCAGTGCTGAGTCACAGCAACCCCTGTGGGTTTCCAAGACTGTGTTTATGGGAGTGGAAAGCCCAGTTTTTCTCCTCAGAGCTGCTGTTGGTTGTCAACTCCTGACCATCTGGATGGCAGTTCTATGGTTAATCCCTCTACCACCAGGACTTTATTTATCATTGCAAGGACCTTTCAAAAATTCAAGCCAATCAAGTTTCTCCTCTGGTGAAAGTCTCTCAGCGGTTTGTCAATCCTCTTAGAATAAAGTCTAGATGCCTGCTGATCTTGGCACCCTCCCCATCACATGCTGCTATACATATACCCTAACCTGTTCTTATCCTACGAGCATCTGATTCTCAGCACTATCTTGTTTTCCTGAAACATTGCCCATGATCAGATCCTGTCTGTCTGCTTTCCACCTCTACAAACCTGGAACACATGCACTTCACATCATCTTACCTTTTTAAAAAACGCCAGCAGAGACAGCTGTTTCTGAGGGGCCTCACTGCACAGAATTAGTTCTGATTTATTGTGGCTCTTTGTATGTTAGAGTATATACAGTGTACATTGGCTGGATTTTTGGAAGTAGATCAGCAGACTTTTCTTCCAAAGTGCCTTTCCATGAACTTGAACCACCAACCTTTTGACTAGTGGAGAACCTAAAGTGACCAGATGTCCTACTTTTTAACAATTTAATAGTGTCCAGCGGTGTTTTAAAAATTAAAATAAATATACTACAATTCTATTTTTGGATTCTATGAAAATTTTTGTTGCTCCATATAGACAAAATTTTAAACCAAAAACCCATGCCCCACCCCCGCTCCCGGTCAATGGTGTCCCACTTAAAATTTGGTCACTTTAGGCTAAGCACATCAGCTATTTACACTATTCAGTGTTTCCTTTCTAGTAGGAAGCCTCTTAAATGCTCTATCTCGGCAGGATACCCACTCTCACACCATTGTGTGTTTTTGTGGTTCTCTCATCACATGGCAATATTATTTCATGTTTAATATTTGTCTATCCCACTGCATATAGGAATCATGAAGCTAAAGTATAACCCCAAACCCTGGACTTTATCTGATGTGATGGGCACTGGATGGAGGTTTCGTAGTACCTATTTTTTTCCTGCTAGGCGAGTAATGAGTAACTCACTCACTCTGAGTTAGTGCACATAGTGGCATCGCCTGGGAAGATTCTCTCTCAAACCTCATTTTTTTGTCATGGCTGATTTAAGAGAACAGTGTGTGGCTATGAGTTTTTGTTTCCTGCTTGGGAAAAATGCCACAGAAATTATTGGGATGTTGAACACAGCTTAAAAGGACAGCACTATGGGAAAAACTCAAGTGTCTTGAGTGATTTTCTCATTTCAAATAAAGTGTACTGTTTATTGATGCTCAATCTTGTTCTGGACATCTGTCAACTTCCCTAATGGATGAAAATGTTGACTCATAGTGAATTTGGAGTTTGTTCCACCAGGTCAGACTTTCCATTTAGCTTTCCATTTCTAGGTTTCCATTTAGGGGTTCTGAAAAGATTGTGCAACAGTGTGTGACAAAAATGGTCTGACTTGTTGTAGATGGGGGATTGGTTTTGCCACCATGACAACGCACCTGCTCATGCAGCCATCTCAGTCCACCAGTTTTTGGTAAAAACCAGCATGCCTCTCTTGCCCCATCCACCTTACTCGCCTGACCTTGCTCCATGTGATTGTTTTTTGTTTCCATGGATGAAGAGGGACAGTCATGTGACAACATAGAAGAGGTGAAGAAAAAAACAAGGGAGATACTATCAGTCATCTAACTAGATGAGTTTGAAAAATATTTCCAAGAATAGAATTGCAGATTTACAAATGTATTAAGTGGAATGAAGAGTACTTTGAAGATGATGAGACTGTTTTGTAAAAAAAATATATAAAAGCATAGATTTGAAAAAAAATCTTGTTCTTTTGGGTACCCCTAGTATAGTTGAATTGAATTGACTATTTTAAAAGGCAGGTCATTTTTATTCATCCTCTCTGTTAGTCTGGGTATATTAGAGAAACAAATACATAGACACACATATGTATATAAGGGAGAGGTTTATATACAAAAGCAATTGAACATTGAGAAAAGCATCCCAACCCAGTCCAGTACAAGGTCATAAATCTGATAGTAGCCCATATGTCCAATTACAATCTATAAAGCCCTGTTGAGACTCACAAAGCACGTGAAACAACACCAGGACAATCACATGTCAGTGGGTGCAGAGTCTTGTGTATTCAGTGGTGATGGAAGCATCTCAGTGCTGGCAGGGGTCTCCTTGAATTCCAGTTTCCAGGGCTCAGGATCTATCAGCATGCTGACATGTGTCATATCAGCTGCAATATCTCCCAAGGAGACAACCTTGTGTCTTGTCAGTAGAGTTCTCCAAGGGACTGAGTAGTGGTTCTCCCACCTCCAAGGGGAAAATGCAGTGGATTTCCCAGAATTCCCAGAAGAAAACCATGCCCACACAGAGGTCTCATTGGCTATCTCCAGATTGACTCCACTCCTACACTCTTAATCCTCAAATTGACACCAGATTAAGTGACTGCCACACTCTCCAAGCTGCAAAAGATCCGTACTGAAAAATTTAAAACATACAGAAAGACAAAAGTTGTCATAAAAAAGACAACTTTAAAGGAAGTAATTTGATTTCTGAGAGAAAATAAAAGACTGGCTTTTTATACAGCTGGTACACAGCTGTGAGACTAAAATAAAATAAAAGAGAGACTTACAAAAGGCCTTACGGGTCCTTTTCAAGTTGTTCTGCATAATGGTAATGGCAGGCGCTGGAGTCAGACCACCGTAACAGCTTTATCTCTTACCTGCAGATGTAAAAAGCATACCAAGTCTCTTCCTGACTCAATTTCCTTTTCTCTACTTTCAGAATAATAGCTAGTACCTATCTTCTCGAATTGCTGGGAAAATTGGATGAATGGATACAGGTTAGAGCTTTTAGATTAAATAAATACCAAGTACTTTATAAGTGCTAGTTCTTACATTTAAAAAGTATAATGGCATAGTGGTTATGAGTTGGGCTGCTACATTCAAGGCAAGCAGTTTGAAACGACCAGCTGTTCCACTAAAGGAAGATGAAGTCTTCTACTGCCGTAGAGATGCTCAGTCTTCCAAACTCACAGGGGCCGTTCAACCCTGTCCTCTAGTGTCATTATGAGTCAGAGTTGGTTTTATTAGCATTTTGAATAAAAAATAAGATAAGGTCAGGAAAAAGTGGACTGTCGATTTTGCTCACCAACTGCTAGCTCCCAGACTGGGATCTGGAACTATATAGGTTTAGATGCTATTAAGAATTGTTGATTTCCTTGAACTCCCTTTCTGAACTTGTCAGGCTCAGTCTACAATATTTTATTTTATTTATACTCCACTGTGTTTCTAAGAGGATTTCAGAGAGCCTATGGATGCACATAAAATACAACAAAGTAACATGAGTTAAAGCCTGAAAAAGGAGAGCCAAACAAAATTGAACTAGAGACAAATAATTTATTTCTCAAAATTATGAGTATGGTAAGGCTTAAGATGACACACTAAATTAAAAGACGCTAAGGTGGGAATACTATTTTAATTTCTCCTTTAAGTCGTCTTCCTTTTATAGCATCCTTTTTCCCCCACAAGATGATTTAAAATGCTATTTTAATTCCCAAACTCTTTAAGTTTTCAGCATCAACCCAATCTACTGAGTTTCCAGCATCTACTCAATTTAATCAGTCACGTAATTGGTTTTTTAATATTTTGATTCCTATGGTTATGTATTTTTGTTGTGAGCTGTCATCAAGTTGAATAGGACTCAGTGATCCCTAGTGACAATGACCTTACAGGGTTTTCCAGGCTATTATTTCTTGGGAGCCGACCTCTCTGTAGATGAACAACTGGATAGTTTCAAAGCATCAATTTTTCCTTTAGTAGCAGGCACTTTGCCACTGAGCCACTAGAACTCCTTCCAAAAGCCAAAAATCAAGCTCACTGCCTCCAGCGGATGCCAGCTCCCAGAAACCCTACAAGCTAGGGCAGAACTGCCCCTGGGAATTTCTGAGACGGTAACTGCTTCAGGGGAGTAGAAAGCCTCATCTTTCTCTTGAGAAACGGCTAGTGGTTTCGAACTGCTGATCTTGAAGTTAGCAACCTGATGTGCAACCCCTGTGCCACCAGAGTTCCTCCTCAAAGTTCCTGAGGCTATATTTGAACCTTGCTGAAAAACTTGCACAGGAATGATTGGGATGAAAAGTACTACTATTTATTAAGCTCGCAGAACTCACAGACTACCACTGCACACATTCACTTCGGTTGTTTTAGATACAACAGCCTGTTGAGGTAATGAGAGATCTGTTTGACAGAAGACACACAGAGAGGTCAACTGGTTTTCTTGACTGAGCATTATTACAGTTAGAACCGAATCACACATCTGTATCTGATGCCCGCATTCCACATCCGTCGTTAGCCATTTCGTGAGGGAATATTCAGATCTGCTCAAAGATAGCACAGCAATTCTGTGGTCACTTTTCCTACTGTGAGAGTTTCTTGGTAAGTGGTTTCTGCCAATTCTTGGCTGTGTTTGCAAAACTTGTGATTCTGGTCACTGCAGAGAAATGTGGGGTATTTGGGAAGAATGTCTTTGTTCAAGTAATCTAGATCACAAGAATCACTCAAAGATTCCCGAGCATCTTATTCAGGAAACCCACAAAATCCAGAGAAGGTGTCAGATAAGCTAATAAAAAAAAAACCCTTAAAAACCTTTCTCACTGCCATCAAGTCAATTCTGACTTATAGGACCCTTTAGGACAAAGTAGAACTGTTCCTGTGGAGTCTGAGATGGTAACTCTTTTTTGTTTGTTTATTTTGCTTTGTTTTTTTTTTAAATCACTTTATTGTGGGCTCATACAACTCTTAATCACATCCACCCATCCATCCATCCATCGTATGTCAAGCACATGTGTACATTTGTGGCCCTTATCATTCTCAAAGCATTTGCTTTCTACTTAAGCCCTTGGCATCAGCTCCTCATTTGAGACTGTAATTCTCTATGAGAATTAAGTGGGAGTGGCTGATGGTTTCATACTACTGACCTCATGGGTAGCAGCCCAAAGCATGACCCACTGCATCACCAGGGCTCTTTAGTGGTTAAGAAAAAGACAGAAACATTATAAGCCTACAGGCAAGTGCTTTGGCATGTGTATCTTCACCACACTACCCCAAGTACATAGGCATGTGCACACACATACAAATCCATGCTCAAGTAAAAAGAAAAACACACCTAAAAGCATCTAGGGTAGGATCAGAGAAATGGCATTAAGCTCAAGGAGGAATGAAAATGTTACAGTCATGTTGTACTTTTTATTGGCACCTGCACACAAGGAAAGGAGTTCTGGTGGTCCAGTGGTTACGGGCACAGCTGCTAACGATAAAGGTCAGTGGTTTGGAGCCTACCTGGTGATCTTCTCCAGTGAAGACCACAGCTCAGCAAACCCCACAGGTCATTCTACTCAGTGGTCTAGGGGCACTGTGAGTTGGAATTGACACGAGGGATGACTGTCATGGGTGCACGGACACTTCCTCCTCCCTCTGGTAGCTTTGACTCCAATAGCACCGTGAGGGGAAAAGTGAAAATGGAGGCATCTACCATCCCTTCTCTCCACCAGCCCCCTGGTCAAAGAGGTGACTGACTTCATTTTATTGCAATAAAGCCTGTGAAAGCCAGAACCCAACAGGGAAAGAAATCTCAAATATCTTCCACCAACGAAAGAGCGATAAAAGAGTGGAGAGACTTTTTTCAAAGTAAATTTGGGAGACTCAGAGAAAGGAGATGCTTCTGTGGGGTTCCAGCTCTTGTAGGTTGCGTCCTAGGACAAAGGAACAGGTTGAATTAACTTATGAGAGGTCTGCTTCAAGCTATGCTAGCCATGCCCTGCTCTCTGAAGCCTGATATGGATTCTCCACCCCCACCCCCCACCCTGTAACTCTTGATGATTTTCATCTTCTCAATTTATGCTGTTCTCCCTCGATTCACCATCCTGAAATATTCTTACTCATTTTTTCAGATCTCAGTGAAAATAGAAAAATAAACACAGCCCATACCTGCTCTTAATTTTTGACTTCAGATCTCTGGTGTGGAGTGAGGCCGAGGTTAGCAAATGGTGACCAAAACCAACCGAGAGCCTGGTTTTTATTTTTCAATTGGAGGCTGAAATAACTACAATATGCTATTTGCCATTTTAACCATTTTCAAATGTCCCAGCTGGTGGCACTTCTCACCCTCACTCTATGGCACAGCTGTCTCCTCTGTTAGTTCCTAGAACTTTCCCATCGACTTCAACAGATACTCTAAAGTGACCAGATTTTAAACAGGATGCCATTGACAGGGTTGGGGGAGGGGTTCCTTGATTAAAAAATTGGCCTATATGGAGCAACAAAAATGTTCATAGAATGCAAAAATAGTGTTGTAATATGCTTATTTAATTTTAAAATCCCAGGGATATTGTTAAATTGTTAAAAAGCGGGATGTCTGGTCACTTTCCCACAAGTCTATGGTAATGACTAATTTACTTTCTCTTTCTGTGCATTTATTTACTTTAGAATTGCTTTATAAGGACTTATTCTAGAAATATTAGCTATAGGATCACATTTTTCTTTTTTTTTTTTTACAAGTATGCTATAGTATGCCTGTCTTGCATTTTCTGAGCATCACGGTTTCAAGATCCGTTTGTGTACAATCATGATGTGTGAGGATCTCCTTCCTTTTTATAGTAGAATGATGGTCTAGTCCACATTCTGCTTATTCATCTGCTGATGGATACTTTGGTGACTTTGCCTTTTAGCTACTGTGAACAGGGCTGCAGTGAGGCCAAGGTATTCGTCCTGTCTCTGCTTTCAATTTTTTAGGGACACCCAGGAGTGGGATGGCAGTCATATGATAATCCCATTGTGGCATTCATGTGCTTATGTTAATTTTATGATTGAAATGTAGGAGTGGAGTCTATTCTGTTAATCTGGAGATAGCCTTTGAGTAGCCAATGAGGCCTCTATGTGGGCATGGCTTTCTCCTGAGACTTCTGGGAAATCTCGCGATATTTGCCTCGTGAAGATGAGAAGCTAACTTCCCCAGTTGTTGAGAGTTAGTCTCAGAGACAATTAATCATGGACAAGACAAGATGGCAGCATTTGAGGAGCTGAAGAGGCCACACGACTTTGCCCTGATGGAGTCAGACTTCCGAAGGTGGAGCGGCATGCTGTTGATGGACTCTGAGCCCTGGAAGTGAGGAGCCATGTGGAGACCCCTGCAAGCGCCGAGATTCTGCACCCACTGACCTGTGACTTTGTGAGTTGGAAGGAGACTTTATAGACTGATTTTGGACAATATTGGACTTATGACTTTGAACTGGACTGGGCTGGGATGATTTCTCAGTCTTCCATTCCTTTTGTATATAAACCCTTTCCTTATATCCATATGCATGTCTTTGAAATTTGTTCCTCTAGTCTACCCTGACTAACACACCCACTGTTCACCTTTTTCCAGGAACTCTCATAGTGACCACACCAAGCTACATTCCCAACAGCAGGAGATGAAGGGTTCCCATTTTTCCACATCTTCACCCACACTGGTTCTTCTTTTTTCTAGCTAATGGTCATCCTGGTGGGATGAAATGGCAACATGGTTTTGATTTGTGTTGCCTCGGTGACTAATGATGTTGAGCAAGATGCTTTTGCCACTGGTTACTTTTGTAAATACAGTTGTACTGGGACACGGTCATGCTTATTTGTTTTCATGCATGTGAGTCTTCTTCTGTGCTACAAGATCAGAGAGGAATGACAATGACCATTTAGCCCACAAAGCCTAAAAGATTAATCTATTCATCTGGTCAAACCTGGGGAGGAGGAAATAAAAAAAAATCATTGCTTATGTTTACACAACAAAGGATAAAAACAATTGGTAACTGGGAAATTATTTTTGCATAGGGGATGGTTTTCTGGGTTCTCTGAATAGTCTCAAAAACAAATTTTAATTAAAAATTATATTTGAAAATTTGGTTGAGAGAGCATTTCTATCATGGACTTTCCCTTATATGATTCGAAAGCAGTGCTCATTCTTTTTGTATTACTAAATGTATACTGCATCTTGGTGGTGTGATTCCCTATCTGTCTCTTATACAAATACATAAATGAGCCTTGTAATGGAGAACTTGGAGCTGGGTCTTTTTAGAGACTAACCCAGGACATAAAATTTTATACAGTTCAATGGGAAAAAATAAGCCTTTATCTTCATGACTTTCAGAATACTTTCTTAGTGATTATTTAATTATCCTTTGGCTTTTGTTAAAATGTCATATAATCAGAGAAAATTTCCCTGGACATTCTGAATTAAGGAATGTTTTCCTCTCACCCTTTATTCCTATTTTTGTACATGCATAATAACTAGCTGACATACTAAAATTTATTCATTTCTATTCTCTTCTGCCTTCCTTTTCTAATGTTAATGGACCAAGGGGTAAGCACTGTGTTTATTCATCACAACTTCTTGCTCTCTTCTCAGTCTCTAGGATATTGAGAACATGAGACTAGAACATGAGGCTAGTTGAGCTGTCAATATTCCTTATTTTATAGATACCAATGCAGGAGAAATTTATATTCAACTGATTGTAATTGCTCTCCCAATGAATACCATACAGAGTAACATTGGAGAAGAAATGGAGAAAGGAGAGAAAACAGACAAAATCAATTGGTGCTCTTTGAGGACCACATGCATCAGGAGACAATGTGTCATATAGGCTGTGTTTGTCGGGTAGACTAGAGAAACAAGCTCATAGACACACATATGGATATAAGGGAAAATTTTATATACAAGAGGAATGGAACACCGAGAAAGCATCCCAGCTCAGTCCAGTTCAAAGCCCTAAGTTCAATATTACCCCATATGTTTGATACCAGTCTATAACGTCTCCTTCAGACTCATGAAGTCACAGGCCAGTGGGTGCAGAGTTCTGGCACTGGTAGGGGTCTCCCCATGGCTCCTCGCTTCCAGGACTCAGGGTTCATCAACAGCATCCAATGGTGGTAGAAGGAACTCAGTGCTGGCAGGACTCCTTGTGGCTTCACCAGCTTCAGAGGTCTAGTTCCATCAGGGTAAGGTGGTGTGGCTTCTCCTCTGGCTCCTTCAGCTCCTCCGACGCTGCCATCTCGTCTTCTTCATAGTTCGTCGTCTCTGAGACAAACTCCCAACAACTGGGGAGGTAGCTTCTCATCTCCACTAGGAAATATCGCGAGATTTCCCAGAAGTCTCAGGAGAAAGCCATGTTCACATGGAGGCCTCATGGGCTACTTAATGGCTATCTCCAGATTAACAGGCTAGACTCCACCCCTACATCTCAATCATGAAATTAATCTAAGCACATGACCGCCACATAGACAAACAGAAAGCAAGCAATATCGGAGGAAACTACTAAGCTGTAAGTGTAGCAGTCAGAGCCGTAGCTCTCTACCCTGTGGTGGCTTCCATGTTGCTACGTGATGCTGGGAGCTCTGCTACGAGTATTTCAAAATCCAGCAGAGGCTCCCATGGTTGGCTGTCTAGCTTCTACGCTAAACCCAACTAGGGAGAAAGGCTGGGTGATTGACTTTTTGAAAGAGTTCACTGAAAGCTCCACGAATCCTGAGGTACTATTTCCCGATGTCTTACTGGAAGACGAGCCCTCGCGGCTGGACCGCACTCTAACCGCACAGAGTGGACTCCGTGGCATCTAACAGCAGAAGCAGCAGCAGCACCACGTGATTTCACAGAGCCTGCGGCAGCCCTGGATATGAGAGACGTCTTCACGGATCTCAAGCTCACGGCTATCAAGTTGATGCCTACTCACAGCGACCCTTTCGGTCTCTAGACCCTGTAGACCAGCTTCCGGGAATTGTCAACACTGTAACGTTCTTCAGAAGGAGTCAGCCTCGTCTGCCTCCCGGGGAGCTGCTAGTGGTTTTGGACCACCGATCCTGCAATTAGCAGCCCAATTTGTAATCCCTTCATCACGAGAGAAAAATATTCCTAATTACATTACAGTCTATCTCGCATTGGTAATGCATCTTAATTTCTGGCTGGTTAAAATGGAAGAAAATCTGCGCCTCATCATCAGTAAGCCAAGTTTATCAAGCATCTCTCCTCGGGCTCTCCCTAACAGCTACAACATAATTGATAACTACTGTCAAGTGTGCCCCGACTTATGGTCACCTAATATAATTTGATATACAGTTCAAGTTCTACTCCTCATTTGTTCTGTAGTTTTAAAAATAAAAATTTAAGAAAGCCATCCTCTTATCCCCTCACAGAAGAGTCGTAAGGAAGAGATGGGCCAGTCAGGGTGCAGTAGAGCACCAATGAAATATATAACTTTCCTGTGGTTCTTCAATGCTTCCTCCCATGACCCCAATTCTACCTTACAAATCAGACTAGATCAGAGCATATACAATGGTACAGATAAGAACTCACAACACAGGGAATCCAGGATAGATAGACCCCTCAGAAACAATAATGAGAGTGGTGATACCAGGAGAGTAGGGGAAGGTGGGGGGTGGGGGGGAGAAGGAACCAATTACAATGATTGACATATAACTCACCCCTCCAGGGGTATGAACAACAGAAAAGTAGGTGAAGGGGGACAGTGGTCATGTAAGACATGAAAAACCCCCAACCAATCTGCTTCCCATCTCTATGGATTTTTTGGAAATCAGGAAACCAAATCATATAAATGAAATGGTGCAGTATATATAGCATAATGTTTTCAAGATCTATCCAAGGTGTAAGTGCTTCAATGCTGTTATTCCTTTTGGTAGGTGAATGACATTCTGTTTTGTGTATATGGTAAGTTTTGTGTGGACATAGATTTCCAATCCTCTTTGTAAATCCTTGGGAGTAGGATTTCTGGGTCGCAGGGTAGGTATCTATCAGTCTGTACTGCATAGGACAGGAAACTGTGCCTTCAACTTCTACATAGCTATACAATCATTAGGAATGAGGGCTTTACCAAGTGACATCAAACACTCCATGGATGATATGTTCATGTAATCTGACCTAGTCATAAACACCAGATACCTATAACATGTTAGCAAAGCAAAATTCATTATTATTATTTATCCCTTTCACTGCTACTGAGTCAATTCTGTTGTATATCAACCTTACAAGATGGGGTCGAACTGCCCTTTTGGGTTTATGAGCTTTTGAATCTCTAAGGGAACACACAGACTCTTCTTTCTCCTTGGCGCAGCTGTTGCATTTGAATCTCTGATTTCTGGTTAGCAGCTCAGTATGTGACCCACTACACCACTAAGGCTTTGCATTATGATTCATAGAAATCACAAGATCGTCAATATTATAGGCAAGTAAAATTTTCTTGAAGATAATAACTGCTGTAGCTGTATATCAGTACATTGATAGGGAGCTACTGGATATTCAAGCCATTTCCAGAAGAGTATGTGGAGTGAAGGATATCATTGCTAACAGTAGATGACTCTTGGCTGAAAGGGAAAAAAAATGCCAGAAAGATATTTACTTGTGTTTTATGTAACTTTGAGGGGAAGGGGAATTTCAGACCACTTAATATTTGCAGAACCTGTATAAAGACCAAGAGACGGTTGCTCAAACAGAACAAGGAAATGTTGCCAGGCTTAAAATCAGGAAATGTGTGCATCAAGATTGTCTTCTTTCACCTTACTTGTTCAAGCTGTATCATGAGCAAATAATCAGAAAAATTGAACTCTGTAAGGAAGAACACAGCACCCAGAAAGAAGGTAGGCTAATAACAACGAATGACATAAGATGACACAGCCTTGCTCCTGAAGTCAAGGAGGACTCTAAGCACTTGCTGATGAAAACCAAAGATTGCCGCCTTGAGTCTGGATTGAAACCCAATGTACAGGAAATGCAAGACCTCACAGTTAGATCAATGAATACATGGAGAAAGGATTCAGGATGTCGAGAATTTCACTGTTGGATCAGTTTGACATGTAGAAGCAACACCCACGAAAATGGAACTTAAGAAATCAAATGACTTATTGAACTGGGCAAATCTATGGCACAAGACCTCGTGAAAGTATTAAAGAACAAATATGTTCCTTTGAGGAATTAGGTGAACCTGGCCCAAGTCATGGCATTTTCAATAACCTCTTCTTTTTCACAGGAAAGCTGGACAATGAATAAGGAAGACAAAAGGATAATTGATGCATTTGAATTATGGAAAAGAGTATTGAGAGTATGAAAGGGTGCCCAAAGAACAAACAAAGTTGTGTTGAAAAAAAAGTATAGCCAGAATGCCCCCTGGAAGCAAGGGTGGCAAGACTGCAACTCGTTTACTTTGGTTGAGGATGAAGAGACTTCATCTCATCTCCTTTGGACAGGTTATTAGGAGAGACCAGTCCCTGGAGAGGAACATCATACTGGATAAAGTAGAAGATCAACAACAAGACAGGTGGACCCTAAATGAGACTGACACAGTGGCTTCAATAATGGACTCAAATGTACTAACAACTGTGAGGTTGGTGCAGGGTGATGCAGCATTTTATTCTGTTCATGGAAGCCCAGGAGTCAAAACTGGCTCATCGGCATCTGACAGTAACATTAGTAGAAGCACACGGTACTGAAAGGGAACCGGTGAACTGCCCCTGATCCCTGAGACTTTGCTCTTTGCCTACATTTCAAAGCCTAAACCACAGATGATCCTTTCACAAATTCACCCATGTTTACATTTTCCTCTCTCTGCAGGTCTATCATGATTCGGGTCAGGTGATGTGCCCACATACATCACTGCTACACACTGCCCAGATCGCTTTGTCTGTGCCACAGAGGGTGGAGGACGAGCTGGATGAGCAACCCCATACAAAGGACACACTTAGGCCTTTGCCTACTTAGACAAAAATTATAGCTCTCAGCTCTAGCCCTGCCCTATGCGCTGCTCAGATACTGCCTGAAAGGCCTGCACAGTGGCTGTTTCCCTTTTTCTGGAGCTTCTAGCTCTATGAACTAGGAGTCCTGGTGTGTAAAGGTTACAGGTTGGGCTGCTAGCTTCAAGGTCAGCAGTTCAACTACATCAGCTGCTCTCTGAGAGAAAGTAAAGTGTTATAGTCTCAGAAACCCCCAGGGGCAGTTCTACCCTGGCCCACAGGATTAATATAAGTGAAAATTGACTGATTGCCAGTGAATTTGGTTTGGGTTTTTGAACTCTATCAGCTGCCTCCTTCTGAAGGTGAGAGCTTCTCTCCATGGGTTGATACCGCCCACTCAACCATCTTGATATACAGCCTACCCTAACCATCTCTCTCTATACGGACCAATAAGCCACCTCTCTTCACCTGGGGTATTTCAACCCTTCACTCATATTCTAACTCTTTTCACTGGACCAGAGGATCCCTTGTAGTTCAGTGATTAAACTCTTGGGTGCTGACTGTAAGAATCTAACCACCACAACAAGGAGGTTCTTGTCTCAGGGTAATGACCAGTCTACTAACTTTTGCCATGAGTTAACCAATCAGTCCTTGCAAGCTGCTTATTTGGAGGATAAATGCATCGATCACTTGCAAGACCGTGACCTGACTGGTCATTTGGAGACAATTAGGAATTTAGACACAGAAAGGCCACATCGAAGGCCACAACCCCATCACAACACGGGGCTCCACTCACTATCCTGGAGTCAATTCTGACTCACAGTGACTGTAAGGGGCAGGGTGGAACTGCCCCTCTGGGTTTCTGAGACTCTAAGTCTTTGAGAGAATAGGTCTCATTTGCACTGCTGACCTTGCATGTGGTAACCCAACTCATGACACGATCCCACCAGTGCAACACCACAAGCCTATGCTTATTTAACATTTTGAAGAATGGCTGAACTGCTTTCCATTGTTTTGCATTCCTACCACCCATTGCTGAGAGTTTCAATTTTTCCACATTATCCCCAACACTTGTTATTATCTGCCTTTTTCATTATAGCCGGGTAGCGCTGAGGTGGTATCTCATTACAATTTCATAAATTTTCCCGTATCAGGTTTCCAAATCTACAAGACATTTGTCATTGGAAACTGTACGTGTAATCTCTGAAAATAAATCATCTTTAAAGCTGTGTGTATATGTATCCACGTCTACTAAATTCCCGAGGCTCAATCTGATAAATTTTAACAACTCTCTCGTGGAGTAAGTTGGTAGGAAAATGATCATCTTCAAGAGCTACAAGCTGAGAGCCAACAGTAAATCATCACACACACAGTCCAGGGCTTGCGTTCAGGCTGCTCTGCCCACGGACAAGGAACATGAGAAATAAAAGATGCGCAAATGACTTCCTGAATGATACTCTCCATTAGAATATCTAAATCTGAGGCCTAACTTGCACCTACAATATGCCTTTTTACGATTTCCCCCATTCACTTTTAAAGCCAGGATGGTGACCATAAAAAGGCTCTATATCATGTGAAATGACACATTTTCCTTTTTATATTTGTTCCCCAAAGAGTTAGCGTTGACAAAGAAATAGCACCCCCCTGAAAGCCGGAGTGCTCCCATCATTTACAAACTATCCAAGGCGCTGGCAGAAAAAGTGAATATTTCAGTTCTCAGAAATCAAGACACAATTTACCTTTTAACACAGAGTCTTGTTGTAAATTGTGTGTGTGCCTGTATACAGAGATTTGCTTTCATATTAGGTGACTCAGTCATATGAAGTCATTATCTGTTGCTGTGTATCAATCAGAAAAAGGCTGTAATGTTGACACGAGGAGTTCTTTTTCTGACAAAACAAATGAACAACAAAATACCAACAAAACAAATCCAAGTACCTGAACTCTGATCCTTCCAATATACATTGCATGATTTATCTTTTTAATTCCTATTATCAAAAAATTAGAAAGGAAAAAAAAAGAGTTTTAAAAAGGTTTTAGGCTGCATTTTATTTTATTAAAAAGATACTATTAAATATATTTTTTAATTCCCTAGTTAATCTATTGTCATGTTCTAGCTGACTTCTAAGTCCTGGAAAGCCAATTGTATTAACGTATTCACTGCACATTTATTGAGTACCTGAGGCATGCAAGGAACCCTGGTGATGAACCCACGGGCAAGACTAGTCTCTGAGGAATTGAGCTAATAGCTACGAAGGAAATTTTCTTTGTCATCTGGAATGATTTGCTTCCAGATAATGGAGTCATTCAATTCCTTGTCTTTTTAAAATCTTTATTGAAGTTGTTCATTGTCAGTGAAGAACACACTAAAATTGGAAGTCTTTTTCCTGCAACCCTACGTCATTCCATTTGTCTTCTGTTTTAGTGTTTCTCCTTAATACTCACTACTTTTCAATCTATTGTACAATGTACTTATTTTTTGAAATCTCTGACTAGTTGCTTTCCTTACCATAATGTAGCCTGATGAAAGGCAGAGACTATCATTTCCTCTTTTTTTCTTCACTATCCTCCTCCCCCATCACATGACCTGAACAATTCTTCCAAAAACTCTCACTACCATTGAATTTATGCCAACTCATAACCCCCCTTTTGAGTTCCTGAGACTACAGTTCTTTCCCGGAGTAGAAGGCCCTGCTTTTCTGTTAGTTTTAAGTCTCTGACTTTTCAATTAGCAGCACAATACATAATCACTGTATCACCAGGGCTCCCAGAACTCTTGATACATAGTAAACAATAAATCAATATTCAGAGTCTTTCACTTCCTGGATGCCTCAACACCCCCCTCCCACATTTATAAGACTTTGTTCCCCTTCACTTTCAATTTCTCCATAATTTGGCTTTTATTTGTCCCTATTGTTCATTTACATTTTGCTCTAGAGTGGCTGCTTTCCTTGATCCTGACTTAACTTCATCATGCGGATGAGTTCCAGAGCTAAATCTTCTAAACTCTACTGACTACAAATCCAAGTACTCAGACTCTAATCCTTCATGCTACACATGCACCTCAAAGATGAGAATACAGTGAATATATTCAAAACATATTTTATTTGCCAGCCAAAACCCTGTGCTAGATTTCCTCTTTCTAATATCTCTAATTCCTACTCTGCTGAATTGGATTGGTAGAATCCTCCTCTTTTCCTTTCCCTTATGATCTGAGGAATGACTCCTACCTATCTCCCAAATATCCCTCCCTCCCCCAAGCATCTCTTGACCTCACTTTTTCCCTGTCCAAAATCAACTCTATCTTTGTTAATGTTCTCACATATTGTCCACAGTCTACTGTAAATTTCTCTGCATCTGTGTCAGGAGAGGTTCAGCAAACCTTAGAAAACTGCCAAATACACAGTCCGAAGAAAGAACGTGTGGTATAGTGAATAGCTTCCTATGGCTTTAATGGCCTTGTAACTTCCACAGATTGGCTGAGAGTATGCAAATAATGTGTGCAAAACTCTTGCAGGAATTGGACAGTGACTATAGTTCAAGGGGATGAGTCAATCTTGTCATCTTGCTAAGTTTATCAGGGTTAATTTTATACAAACTCAAGGAGTTCTTATTATAAGCAAACAGAAGAGTCTGGAGTACAGTGTATTTGGGCTAAAGACCTGGAGTTTCTGTGCTGAGAATCTGCTAGACCCAGACATAAAAGTGAGTGAGATAGTGAAAGAAAGATGATGATGATGATGATGATGACGAGAGAGAGAGAGAGAGAGAGAAAGATGCTGGACCTGCCTGGCCCATGGAGTGAGAACTGAGTGTCTTTGTGGAGAAGTCTTGCCCACAGAGCTAAGGGCGTTGTAGCACTGTCCCCTACATGGCAGAGATCCAGGTGTGTCCCATGTGGGAACTGCCTCTAGTGATCCAGTTCAGGGGTCTTCGGATAGCAGAAAGGTGGCTTGCCAATGAAGCTAAAAGAGCTGTAACACTTGTGCGAGGCAAGAGAGGCCTGAATGTGCCCTGTGAATGGGTTGCACACATCTGCTCCTGGTTCGTGTAGGCCTGGACATCACGGGAGCAAGAGAGTCTTGCAGACCTAGTGAAAATGGTGGGAGTAGGCAGCAGAGTAAGCTTCTAAGCAAAGGGCCAAGTGTCAGAAGCTCAGGTTATACTATGCAAGGATCTTTCAGCTGGCGGCAAACTCCAATGAGGAGCAAGTCTCAGCAGTACAGGTTGGGAAGCGAGCAGAATCACTGAGTAGTGCAGAGGCAGCAGGAAGCAGCGGTGATGTGAACACAGCATTTGACCTGACCTATGGTGTGCCTGCCCAGTGATAAAAGAATAGACCCGGGTAGTTTGAACAAGGATGTTCATTCCTTGGGAATCTCTTTTTTGTATAATGGTTGCTTTCTGGAAATGATAATCATAGCTTTCACTTTTACAACACTGTATAAATGTCTTGTGTGTCTGGTTAGGTCACTAATCAATACAGCACCATTTGAAGTTGATGCCAGTGGGTATAAGTGCCTCGTTTCATGGTTACTCATTAGATCGCTAAGCACAAGTTCAGCAGTTCAAAACCACCAAGCACTCGGTGGGAGGAAGATAAGGTTTTCTTTTCCCTCAGAAATCTACAGGGACAGTTTTACCCTGTCTTTTAGGGTAGTTATCTATCAGAATCAACTCTAGGGCAATGTGTTTGGTTTGCTTTTGGAATGATTTACAAAGGTGGAGATAGCTTTTGGATAAATTGCAACGGCTTGTGGGGTTGACTGATGCTATGATTAGAGAAAAGCTAAATACAGGTGCGTTCGGGCTGAATGCAAGAGCAGCCATCTCTGTGGCTAGTGATAACAAAGAGAAAAACTGTCTCTGCATCAGCCACTGGCCTGACTAACAGCTAGGTCTTGGTGCTGTTAGTTTCTGACTTCACATTTACAGCTGAGCCAGGATGGTCTCAAAATCTCCCAGAGTTCCAATATTAGAAAGGGGTCTTTCTGAGACAATGACAAAGGGAGGTCAAACAAAATTTGCAAACCAAACAAGATTCATAATCGTAGCCAAACAAAGACGAAAACAAGTCACTGTGTATGCTAGTGACTAGAGAAACACATACAGGAGCATTCATGCATGTGTACGAAAGAGCTTGAAATCATAGAACAATTGCATATTAAGCAAACATCTCAGTTCAGTACAACAGGTTAAGTCCAGAAGTCTGATAGTAGCCCATATGTCTGATACCAGTCGATAAATTTCTCCTCAGAATCATGCAGCACATCCAATGTTGCTGAATGTGGAAAGATGACAGGCCGGTGGGTCAAAACTCCTGTGTGTTTAGTGACAGTGGAAGCATTTCCGTGCTGGCGAGGGTCTGTGTCCATTTGGCTTCTCAATAGGAGAGCGAAGCAGAGAGAGAGAGAGAGAGTGTGTGGCTCACCTCCAGGGAGACAGAGAGAGTTCCCAGAATCCTCACGAGAAGGTCATACCCACAAGCAGGCATCATCAGGCTGTGACCTCATTGACAGGCTAGGCTCCACCCCTTCACTCTTAATATCTGGAAGTTGACATGAAACTATGTAACTTGTGGTAGTTGCAGTGGCTTGTGCAGCTCTTTTGTAAGCCACAAAAAGCAAAACATCCCTTCTCCCAGCTTATATAAGTGAAGGCCACTTCTTTGGGGACCCTGCATGGAGCAAATGATTAATATACTTGGCGGCTAACTGAAGGATTGGAGTTTTGAGTTCATGGAAAGCATATTATTATCTCTAAGACCTCGGTTCATTGCTGCTCCATTTTTGAGAATTATTCATTTTCTGTTACCAAGGATGGCAAGTCTGTGGGGCTTCTTTGCCTCCTCTCTTGTAAGTTTCCAAGTCCTGGACTATAAAACATAAAATATGAAAGCCTTTTTAGAAAGCTAAGGGTATTCAGTGAAATTATACATGTAAATTGCTAAGCTTAATACCTGGCACATAGTAAACTTCTTAGTAATAGTCTAAAATATGGCACCTTTATAAATGCTATGATCAAAAGGGAAAATTTTGAGAACATTTCCAGATTTCATATGTATCTGAAGCAGTAAAATCTTGAAAAAGTTCTATGGGAGTCTTAATATAGCTCAGAGTTGCTCTCTCATTTTAGATGTCTTTTGTTTAAAATATGAATGATCCTAAAAAAGTTAAATATAGAATTATATTATCCAGCAGCCTGTTCTTAAGTACATACCCTACCCTCCTCAATGGAAAATTAATGTGTATCCATGTACATGAAACATGACTCCTGTTACAGATTGAGTTATGCTCCCCTAATAAATATTTTGGGGGGGTGGGCATCACTGCCCTCTGGTGTGAGTGGGAAGTCCATTCTTGGTCCTGGAGAACTACTGCTGGATTTGAATCGCCAGCCCAGTGGGCCGCAGTCCTGCACTCAACCACTATGCCACCGGGGCTCAGAAACCCTAATAAATATTTATTGTAAACCTTACCCCCGATACATGTGGAAGGTGCCCCGGTGGTGTAGAGGCTTCCTAGCTGGGCCACTAGACACAAGATCAGCAGTTCAACCTCACCAGCTGCTCTGAAGCAGAAAACTGAGGCTTTCTGCTCCCATAAAGATTTACAGCCCCAGAAGCAGTTTTGCTTTGGCCTAGGATGATGTTAGGGTGGCAATCACTGGACAACAATAGGTTTTATACATATGGACACAATCAGACCTGAGAGCACGGTATTCTTTGTTATAGATATGATACTATTTCAGTGCTAGGAGCCCTGATGGCGTAGTAGTTCTACACTGGACTGCAATCTACAAGGTTAGCAGTTTGAAACCACCCACCGCTGATTGGGAGAATGAGGAGGCTTTCTATTGCTGTAAACAGTCATAGACTTGGAAATTGACAGGGGTTAGACCTATCTTGTCTTGTAGGTTTGCTATATATTGGCATAAACTCAAAGAAAGTGAATTTTTATTTTATTTCATTTTATTTTAGTGTAAGGTGTACCTTAAACTAATAGTGTTTGAGATTCAGAAAGAACAGTTTAAGCGTAGAAGCAAGCTAGGACCAACCATTCCCCTACTTCTTAAGATATGTTATAATTCACACCCCTGAATGTCTTTTCACAGTCAATAAAATACAGCCAAACATATTTCTGGTATTCTCTACGTTCAGCCAAGATCCAATTGCTGTAAGCAGTGATATCCCTTGTTCTGCTTCTGTTTATGAATCCAGCCTGAACCTCTGGCATCTCCCTGGAAATGTGCTGATGCAATCATTGTTGGACGCTCTTCAACACAAGTTTACTTGCATATATATTGATATCATTCTATAATTTGAGCATTTTCTTGTCACCTTTCTTTGAAATGATTACAAATGTGTGCCCCTTCCAGTCAGTTGACCAGATCGCTGTCTTCCAAATTTTCTGGCACAGATGAGTGAGCACTTCCAGTGCTTCATTAGCTTATTGAAACATTTTCATTGGTGTTCTATCAATTCCCGGAACCTTGTATGTGGCTGTCAGTGCAGCTTGAATGCCTTCCTTTGTTACCATAGGTTCTTGCTCATATACCACAGTAGAGTGGTAGAGTGGTGACTGTTCTTTTTGGTATAGTTCTCCACATATTTTTCATATCTTCTTTTGATGTTTTTTTCATTGTTAAATAGTTTGATTTTTTAGTACTGCAACATGAGGCTTGAATGTTTTCCTAAGTTCTTTCAGTGAAAGATAGGATGACTGTGTTCTTCCTTTTTCATTTTCTAATTCTAGGAGTTTGCACATTTCAGTATAACATTTTACTTTGTCTTCTTGAGTCGTCCTTTGAAATTTCCACTTTAGCTCTTTTAATTAATCACATCTTGTATTTGCCTTCGCTGCTCTATGATTAAGAGCACGATTCAGAGTCTCTTCTGACATTCACTTGGATCTTTTCTTTCTTCCTTGTCTTTTTAATGACCTTTTGCATTCTTCATGTATGATGTTCTTGATGTCCTCCCAAGGCTCCTTGGGTCTTCTGTCAATAGTGGTCAATACTTCAATTCTATTCTTGAGATCATCCTCTAAATTCAGGTGGGATATACTCAAGGTTTTATTTTGGTTCTCTTGGACTTTTTAAAATTTCTCTTGCTTCAACTTGAACTTTTATCAAGCAATTAAAGATTTGTTCCACCATTGGACTGTAGCCTGATTTTAACTGCTGACATTGAGTTTCTCTGTTGTCTCTACCCACAGATGTGGTCAATTTGACTTCTGTGGATTCCATTTGGAAAAATCCAAGTGTGTAGTCTCCTTTTATATTGTTGTTGTAGAAAGGTATTTTTGATGAACAAGTGGTCTTGCAGATTCTATTATGCCACCTCCAGCTTTGTTTCTATCACTGGGACTAAGTATAGTTTACAACAATGCTTCCTTACCCTTTGTTTCCAATTTTTGTATTTCAAACTCCAATAATTAGCACATCTTGATTGCATGTTTGATCAATTTTCAACTGAAGACATTGGTAGAATTCTTCAATTTCTTCACCACTAGTTTTAGTGGTTGGTGCATAAATTTGAATAAGAGTTGAATTGACTAGATTTTCTTGTAGGTTGATAAATATTATTCTCTCCCAAACAGCCTGTACTTCAAGATAGATCTTGAAATGTTCTTTTTGATGATAAATAAAATGTCATTCTTCTTGACTGTTTCATTTCCAGCATAGCAAACCATATGATTTTCTTGTTCAAATGATCAATCCTAGTCCATTTTAGCCTAGGATATCAATCTTTATAAGTTTCATTTCATTTTTGAAAACATTCAATTTTCCTAGATCCCTGCCTTGTACATACCAAGTTCTGATGATTAATTTTGCAGTTTGCAGCTGTTTCTTTTCATTTTGATTCATGCATTATGAGCAAATGACTATTTTGAAGGCTATACTTCTAGAGACTATATTATCCACATCATTATGATCAACAGTACTTTGAGAAGGCAGCTCGTCCTCAGTCGTATTTTGAGTGCCTCTCAACAGGAGAAGCCCATCTTCTGACATTATCTCTGACATTGTTCTGTTTCTATCCATGAGATTTTCCAGCATCCGAAAATGCACAGAAGAAAATCCTCAGAAGTAGACAGCCTCGTCCTTCTTGTAGTCATTTCTTATCTGGAAGTTATGTTGAAATCTGTGCAATTAGGGTGACCCTTCTGGTATTTGAAATACCAGTGGCAGAGCGTCCAGCATCAGAGCAAGACACAAACCACCACTGTATGACAAACAAGTGGAGGCTTATATAAATTGTCTGCTCGTATATAAATTGACACTGTGGGAAAGCTAGCCCACTTCTTGCTTCTCTGGATTCTACATCTGGCTCTTAGAGCTGCCTGCCATATTGCCTACTAAACTTGGATTCATTCCACTCTACATCTACAAGCCTGCTTACTGCCTGGTTATTCCTCCTGCTTCCAGGTTCATCAATCACAGAAACTACACAAGTCAAGAAAATCCTCTAGCTTAATATGTAACCCATAGGCTTGACGTGTTTCTGAATTCCCGTTCTTCTCAATATTATCTATAGTTTGCAATGGTCCACACAGTCTTTGACTAGCCTTTGCCTAGGCAATAGAAGGTAGATAAGCATCCTTTCAATATTCTTTGTTTTCAGCAAAGATCCATCTGATGTCAGCAATGACATTCTTTATTCCTTGTCCTCTCACTAAATTTGGCTTGAATTTCTGGCAACTTCTTGTTGACATATTGCTGAAACTGTTTTTCAATGATCTTTAGGAAAATTTTACTTGCATGTGATATTAATGATATTGCTATTAATTTTAATATTCGGAACAACCATTTTCTTTTGAATGGACACAATTATGGGTCTCATCCTGTGGTTGGCCAGGTAACTGTCTTTCCAATTTCTTGTGCTCGACAAATGAGCACTTTCAGTTCTTTCTCAGCTTTTTGAAGGACATCAATTCTTGGAGTCTTGTTTTTCTTCAGTGCCTTTCATGGAGCTCAGACATCCTCCTTCAATGTTATTGGTTCTTGATTATACACTACATTAGAAAGTGGTTGAATGTTGACTAATTCCTTTTGGAACCATGACTATGTATTTCTTCCATTTTATTTTGATGCTTCCTATGTTGTTCAGTATTTTGCTCATTGTTTCTTTGAGTGTCAAAATCAAGGCTTCCATTTTTTCAATTCTTTCAGCTCGAGCTATATTGAGTGGTTTGTCCTTTTTGATTTTCTAGCTCCAGGTCTTTGCACATCTCATTGTAATATTTTACTTTGTCTTCTCACAGTGACCTTTCAAATATTCTTTTCAGTTATTTTACTTCATATTTTTTTCTGTATGTGGGTTAGGTTGGATTATCTAGAGAAGCAAAACTAGTGAGGCTTATAGATAAAGAAATAAATTTATATCAAGAAAATAGCACACAATTGCAGAAGCAAGTACATCTAGTCCTGTTCAAATCCATAGGTCAGATGCTAAGCTGGAGATTTTTCCTGACTCATAGAGTTACTAGTAACTCATAGAGTTACTAGCACTAACTAGTGAACCAGGGAGCAGGAAAACTACAGGACAGGAGAGGTAGAGGCAGATGAATGCAAGGTCTGCAGGGCTCTTTCCTGGCTGCAGAGTTGAGTGGTAGGCTATATAGCAGGCCACTCAATATAGTTCTCAGGATTAGCTAGCAATATAGTAGGACAAGGACTCAAATCCAAAGAACCAAGGGTTGAGGAGACAGTTGCAGGATCCAGACAAAACAAGAAGAGGGATGGTGAGCAGAGGGTGGAATGACGTGGGGGTGGAATCTTCTCATAGAGTCTGCTGAAGGAGGAGTAGTCCACACTCCCGAGGAAGTTTCCTTTCAATTGTGTCAATAATGAGACCTGATCATGTGTCTGTGTGTTCAAGGGGGTGAGGGTGGGGGTCGGGAAATACTCCATTCTAACCTTCTCACAACTGCTTGGTTGCTCATAGAAGAGCTCACCATGGAGCTGATTAAAATATGTCAGATCACATCATGGGAGAATCCTGCTTGGCTAAGTTCACCCCAAATTCCCATGATGTGCCTCAGGTACTTTATGCTCAAAAGCAAGTTTCAAAGACTCTTCTGACATCCACTTGGCTTTTTTCTTTCTTTCCTGTCATTTTAATGACCTTTTGCTTTCTTCATGTGTCATGGTCTCAGAGGCCATCTCACAGCTCCTAGGTCTTCTGTCTCACGGCTTCATTGGCATTGAATGTGTCAAATCTGTTCTTGAGCTCTTCTGCAAATTCAGATGGAACACACCCAAGGTTGTATTTGGTCTTTTATGGGCTTCAATTAATTTTCTTCCCCTTCAACCTGAACTTGCTTATGAGCACTTGATAGTCTGTTCCAGTTTGTCCCTGGTCTTGATTTGATGAATGATATTGAGCTTTTTCATTATCTTTTCCCATATATGTAGTCACTGTTTATGTTTTTGAGAAGATCTTTGCAAATGAAGAAGTTAATGGCCTTGCAAAAATTCTATCATGTAATTATTCATTAATGACTTGCTTCTACCATGAAAGGCACAATTTCCACCTACTATATTGTTCCTTCCCTTTTGCTTCCAACTTTTGCCTTCCAGTCACTGATAATTATTAATTCATCTTAATTGTATGGTTGATCAATTTCAGACTGAAGAAGTTGGTAGCTATTATTCTATCATAGATAGCATTCTTCAAGATGAATTTTGAAATTCTCTTTTCGATGACGAATATTATAGTATTCCTCTTGAATTTCTCATTCCAGACATAGTATACCCCATGATTATCTGACTCAGAATGGCCAGTCCCAGTAGACCCTAGATCACTAGTGCCTAAAATTTCAATCTACATGGATTCCTTTTTGTTTTTGACAATTTCCAGTCTTCCTAGATTTATACTTTGTACACTCCATGTTGTGGTTATTAATAAATGCTTGCTGTTGTTTTTCTCATTTTGAGTTGTGGCCCATCATTCAATGAAGGTTCCATAAACTCTGTTCATTCTAGTCATTAAGACTGATTACTTTGAAGAGGCAGCTCTTTCTCATATTTTGAATGCCGTCCTATTGGAGGGGCTCATCTCATGCACTATATCTAACAATGGTAATCTATAATTCATAAGATTTTCAGTGGACTGTCTACTCCTTCTTAATTGTCTTTTCTATTATGGAAGCTCTGTTGAAACCTGTCTACCATGAGTCACCCTACTGGTATTGGAAATGCTGGTAGCCTAGCTTCTAACATCATGGCATCTTGCAGACGAACTGTGACAAACTGACAGACAAGGTGTGGCATGGTATTATTTCCATAGAGCTGAATCAAGTGTTAAGGCAGGTGTACCCACCCTGTATCCATCCCTCTTTATTAACAAATACTGGAGAAAGAAAAAAGCCTCTAATCTGTTTCCGGTAGTTCTCATTAATGAACAGGCTTAGTGTGTTTACAGTGCTGAATATTGATGAGCAATTTCTCTGTTGCTCTGCTCTGTGTCTAGTAAGGTTGGATTCTACTTGTTCATCTTTGTTTCAGGTGAAAGAACAAAGCAACATGTAGACCTTTTAGCCCAAGACCCATCATCAAATTAATTTTTGTCTTCATTTCAAAGCTCTGACTTGAGGGATATCAAGTACTCGTTGATTATTGATTAACTAATGCACAGAGCTTCCTCTGTTATCAGTTGCTTCTGATTTGATGAAGCTCCTTGTTTCTGAGGTTTGAAGGAGTTGAGTGGAAGGAAGTCTGCTCAGAACCTCAAACAAATCGTTACTGAATTTAAGTGGCTTGATCTTGAAACTTTTTTGTAACTGAAGCATGAATATACATTTGAACTTATATATATATATATATATACCTGCATCACTTTACAAAATGGTCTCTACTACAATGTAGAGTCTAGAGCTAAATAAATAAAAGAATATGTTATCTTTCTCAACAAATTTCTTGTTAGTTTTTATTCATGCAACAATCAGTTTGAATAATTCAGCTAAGTTCAACTCAATTCAAAGACTATCAATTAAATTGAATAAAAATCACACAAACTTGAATTTATTTAGCTGCTATTTATTCTGCATCAGCTATTTATTCTGCATCAGGTTCTGGGCTGATGGGTGAAGATCTAGGTGCATTAGCCATAACACATCATCCACATTCTAGCAAGACAGACAAACACACAAGGAGGTAAGTGCTGCAAGAGGCTACATAAGGAGTAGGTAAATGGCTAGAAGTCCAACATTATTTCAATTCCTGTTTATTTTGTCATATGCTGCATCCTAGTTCTTAAAGAATTTCATTTGGGGGTCAAAGATTCAAGAGTTAGGATGTTCATAGATAGGTAACCCTCCGATATGTATATAAAAAGCCCAAAGCCTCAGAAGACTCAAGTGCATCATTAATGCTTAAATTCAAGATATGGAATCATAATATAGCATGCACTATATTGTTTATAAAGTGTTTCACTTACTGGGTTCTACCAATGACAGGGAAAAGTTCATCTAAATGACTGCATTCAGTTGGGAACTTCAGTTCACAAAAATTGATATTTTTCTATGTTCCACTATTAATACATTGAATTTTTGTTTTTTGTATTTTACATATTTGTGTATTGTATTGAAAGGGCCTACCTAATAAGGGCTCAATTAATGTTTATTGCAGAATGGATGGAATAGCTATAATAGCTGTTAGGTGAGTGGGAAAAAGTTGAGGTTATCTGTGCTTATAAAATTTTATTGCCTACATAATGATCTACATTGTCCCTATGGGTTGGCATCAGCTTGATGGCAGTAAGTTTTGTTTGTTTGTTTGTTTGTTTTTTTGGGGGGGGCATCACTGCACTCCGGTGGTGGGAGTAGGAGGCCCAGCCCCACTGCTGGAATTGAACCTCCGTCCCAGTGGGCGCAGTGCTGCGCATAACCACTACACCACCGGGGCTCAGCCCGGCAGTAAGTTTAATGAATTAATAAACGTTTTGTGGATGGTGCAAATGTGGTCAGCATCCTAGACTGCTCAACAAAAGGTTCAGAGTTTGAGTTCGTTCAGAGAAAGCTAAGCAGGAAGACCAGGCAGTCAATTTTTTACAAATTAGCCATTGAAAACGATGGAGCTCAGTTCTACTCTGATACTTACACAGTCCCCATGAGTCTGAATTAATTCAGTATAACGTAATTTGAGTTTACCTACATTTTTCCTCCCAGAATAGGTTAGATTCAACATTGTTATTAGCGTACTGGGAGGCCCTGCTGGTACAATGGTTAGGCTCAACTTGCTGTCAGGAAAGTTGGTGACTTGAGCTCACCAGTCACTCCTTGGGAAGAAGCAACACACAAACGATGATCAGCTGCTGTAAAGATTGCAGCAGCTCTACCTATAGGATTGCTGAGTTAGAATTCACACACTAATGTAAAGGTGTTTGACTGTGATGGCTGTTTCCATATGTATAGCCATATTATTTGTTAACTCGACAACTTTTAAAACCTAGGAAATAACATCATAGTACAAAATAAAGGCAAAAGAGTTGCCATTGAGTCACTTGTGGCACTTAGGGACCCCTTAGAGTTTTCAAGGCTGTCATCTTTCACAGAAGGGACCTCTTGGGGCCAGTAGTTACACATATCAGTTTTCACCACACTGTCAGGGGTTTAAATTCATCAGCTTCTCTGAGGGAGGTAGATGAGATTATCTGCTCACATAAAGATTTACAGTCCTGGTGGTGGTGGTGGTGGTGGTGGTGGTGGTGGTGGTGGTGGTGATGATGATGGTGATTTATTAAAGGTCCATGGGGGTGGGGGGTTTGAGGAGAAAGGGAGGGGATAAAGGAGAACCGGTGCCAAAGAGTTCAAGAAGAAAGAAAATGTATTGAAAACGATGGCAGCAACCGTCCAATTACGCTTGAGTGAAAGGAACTATGGATTGTAATAGTATCTGTAAGAGCTCCTAATAAAGTGTTAAAAAAAAAAAAAAGAGTTAGAGTCCTGGAAACCCAAAGGGGCACAAGGTTGCTATGAATCAGAATTAGTTCGATGGCATATGCTAATTAACCCTGGTGGCATAGAGGTTGCTCATCGGTCTGTCCTGCTCAAGGCCAGCAGTTAGCCAGCAGCAGCAGCTTGGCAGGAGAAAGACAAGAATTCATCTAGTCCCATAGGTTACAGTCTCAGAAACCCACAGAGGCAGGTCTATTCTGTCGTCTAGGGTCACTATGAGCCATAAGTAACTCAATGGCGTGAGTTAGAGGCCTGTGCTAAGCAATAAAGCTGATTTTCATCACAGTGTATGAGATGGATATTATGTTCGCACAGCTTTAATTTATTCAATAAAAATTATTTTTTAAATTATAGAACAGGGAAATTCCAGTCCTCAGTCTTAAATTTGGCATCTTCATCATGACAGAAACATTGATATTTTTGGTTGACACTTGAGGAGGCTAACATTCACACAACCATTCATGAAACTGTTCCACATTGCTGATAACAATGAGGACAAAGAAGACAAAGGCTTTCTAAGACAATCTACTCAATTCCAGAACCCATGACTCTTGGGTTGCTTTACTTAAAATCGTAAGTCAACACTACCAGAATATATTATTCAGACTCTTGTGTACAAAGGTTTTGGATACTCTATTGTACTGTATTACTAGAAGACTAGAATACTCTAGTATTCTGTAATATCAAGTGTTCACAGTCTTCTTGCTACTAAGAAAATATGGGAGCACTTAAGTGGTGCATCACCATTTAGTCAGAAAGGAGCAGAATTAACTCATAGCAGTGGAACAAACACTTCCTCCCTCCCTCCCTATCTTCCTCCCTCCCTCCCTCCCTCCCTCCTGGATCACTGTATGACCAAAGATGGACTTTCCTCCAATATGATCTGGTCTCTGTAAGGTCTTTTTGTGTCAAGTCCCCCAAACAGGTCGAATCATTCTAAAGACCTTACTGTTGACTCCCTGACTAGAGAAATAAAAACTCTGCTAACACCAATTGAAGCCATGTTTTATCTATAAGTATGACTTCATATAGAAACTCGTGCTATCCTCTGGACAGTTAGATCAGATAATATAGGCATTGGGAGGAAGATTTTCTGAGAAGGCAGGTCTTAATACCTGGGCAACTCTAAAAAGATAATTATATATAAAAAATGTAACTGGCCTCCGATGAGTTTTATCAATTTATGGTCTTCTCAGTCCATGATCATTCTCACTTTCCCACATCTTTATGTGGCACAGACTGCTCCAGCAACAGTGACAATGGCCAGTCTGTCTGGCTCAGTAATGAGAGAGCCTCAGTGTTGGTGAAGTGGACTCACACAGAAAACTGCAGCCATCTGGCGCTTTTGGAATGACCACTGTGGCTGAAGGCGGAGAAACACCTTACGGCAAGGCTTTCTAAACTTGGCTGACTATCAGTTTTACTGAAGAGGTTTAAAATAAATATTTTTAAATATGCATTTTCTTCTTTTTAAAAAATCATTTTATTTGGAGTTCTTACAGCTAGTATAACAACCCATATTTCTATCCTATTAAGCAGTTGTACAATTATCATAATCAATTTCAAAACATTTTCTTTCTTCTTGAACGCCTCGATATGAGTTCCCCTTTGTGTCCTCCGTCCCCACCATACCGCCCCCATCCCACCCCAGGAACCCTTATTTCTTGTTTGTTTGTTTTTTGTCCTATCTTACACAATCCAATAGATTCATTCACATACAATTCTGTTGTTTGAGCTCATCAAGTGGTATACAGTCATCAATGCTATCAACTCCCCATTTCCCCTTTCCCCCCTCTTCCTATACCCTCAGGGGCCCATTATTCTTGCTACTGTTTCTGATGGGCTAACTATCTTGACTTTCTTGTACCAAATGATCTTTAATATACAAAGAAGCATATGCAAATCTAACATGGTTAATGAGGTAAGACAAATAAAAACCATAATACTAAGGGGAGGAAATATTAAAGAACTAGAGAAGAGTCATGTGTTGTAAAGTAATATACTAGCTTCGGCATCTATCATCCCTCCCTATCGTCCTTCTGTGGGGACTGTTCAATGATCTTATTTTAAAGAATATACTTTTATATTTTTTCCATTTTAAAGGAGTGTTCTCTGTAGTATTCATTTTTTGTGTGTAATGTTTTAAAAGAGATGCTCTACTAAAATAGGTTTTTCTCTCTTTTAAAGTCATTTTATTGGGGGCTCATACAACTTTTATCACAATCCATATATCCATCCATTGTATGTCAAGCACATTTGTACATTTGTTGCCCTCAACATTCTCAAAGCATTTGCTTTCTACTTAAGCCCCTGGTATCTGCTCTTCATTTCCCTCCTGCTCCCCCCCTCCCTAATGAACCTTTGATAATTTATAAATTATTATTATTTTGCCATATCTTACTCTGTCTGATGTCTCCTCTCACCCACGTCCCTATTGTCTCCCTCCTTCCCCAGAGAAGAGGTTGTATGTAGATCCTTATAATCGGTTCCCTCTTTTTATCCCATCTTCCCTCCATCCTCCTGGTATCATCACTCTTACCACTGCTCCTCAAGGTGTCATCTGTTCTGAATTCTCTGTTTCAAGTTCCTATTTGTACCAATGTACAAAGTAGAATTGGGATCATAATAGTGGGGGAAAGGAAGCATTGAAGAACTAGAGGAAAGGTGTATATTTCATCATTGCTACACTGCACCCTGACTGGATTGCCTCCTCCCTGCGATCCTTCTGTAAGGGGATTTCCAGTTGCCTACAGATGGACTTTGGGTTCCCAAGCTTCATTTGCAATGGTATAATTTTTATTTCTTTGATGTCTGATACCTGATCTCTTTGACACTTTGTGCTCACACAGACTGCTGTGTTTCTTCCATGTGGGCTTTGTTGTTTCTGGGTTAGATGGCTGCTTGTTTACCTTTAAGCCTTTAACATCCCAGATGCTATACCTTTTGATAGATGGGCACCATCACCTCTCTTTACCACTTTTGCTTATGCACACATTTGTCTTTAGCAATGATGTTGGGAAGGCAAGCATCATGGAATACCATTCTAATAGAACAAAGTGTTCTTGCATTGAGGAAGTACTTGAATGGAGGTCCAATGTCCATCTGCTGCCATAATACTGACCCTGTAAATATATGCACATAGATATATTTCCCCATCATCATCATTAAATATATATACCTATGTACATGCCTTTATTTAGACTTCTATAGATGTCCTTTGTTTCCTAATCGTTTCCTCTATTTCCTTTTACTTTCCTCTTGTCTTCCTATCATGCTCAGCTTTAATTTGAGTTTAGTAATTCCTCTTGG
Source organism: Nesogale talazaci (assembly GCA_004026705.1). Classification (NCBI taxonomy): domain Eukaryota; kingdom Metazoa; phylum Chordata; class Mammalia; order Afrosoricida; family Tenrecidae; genus Nesogale; species Nesogale talazaci. The sequence continues at coordinate 491,445 of PVJH01000040.1, read as the reverse complement.
TTACATTACCCTTGGTCAATCCCTACCAGACCTCTCCCATCCTCCTTGCCACAGATTTTGGATCACTGGTTGTTCCCTTTCAATTAACTTATAGATGGGTTTGGGATTCCACTTTGTCTGTACTTTCTCATGCTAATTTTATTACTTGTGTGTGAGCTCCTGATTCCAATTACTGTTGACACCTCATGACCACATAAGCTGATATGCTTCTTCCACACAGCATCAACTTTGATACTATCTATAGTTTTTGATAAATATGAACATCAACTAACTCTTAAGAAAACCCAAATTCCCAGAACTGGATCAATAAACAATATGATAAATGGAGAAAAGATTGGAGTTGTCAAATGGTTAATTTGCTTACATCCACAATCAGCACTCATACAAGCATTGATCAAAATATCAAATGATGCATTGCATTGGGCAAATGTATTGAACAGACCTCTCTTAAGTGTGAAAGAGCAATGAGTTTCACTTAAGGACTAAAATATACCTAACTAAAGCACAGGCATTTTCAATGTCCTCATATACATGTGAAAAGCTAAACAATGACTAAAGGATACTGAAGAATTGTTGTATTTGGATTATAGTGCTGGTGAAGAAAAACACTGAAAGTACTATAGACTACCAGCACAAACAAATCTATCTGGGAAAAGGTTTAACCAGAATGCTCCTTAAAAGAGACGGTAGATTGTTCTGTCATATATTACACTGCCCGACCTCTCCCCCAACCCACTCTCTGATGCTCATCCTTCAAATATGAGCTTATGTGTACATCCTTGCCTTTGGTTCCATCTCTCTACCCCACAGAACAATAACAATGTATAAAGTTTTGAGGGTTGGTGGGGAGGAGAGAGCAGGGAAAGAGCGGAAAGGATGGAAAAGTCGATAATAGGGGCTTAAGGGAAAAGGCGGACAATTGGAGAACGATAATAGAAGTGGACATGTGAGGACAGTAAACTTATGCATGTATTGTGAAAAATGATGTATGAGCCCCCAATAAAATGACTTAAAAAAAGAGAGACAGTAGAGAGACTTAAAAGATTCGGTAGTTTCAGATTCCTTGGACATGTTACCAGGAGAAACCAGAAAAGGACACCATATTTGGAGAAGCAGAGGGTAAACAAAAAAGAGGAAGATTCTCACTGGGAACGATGAACACAGGTCCTACACCAGAGGGCTAATAACACTCGAGAGAAGGTCAAAGAACCAGGCAGGGTTCCCTTCCTCCTGGTGAACCTAGATTGTTATGAGTAGCAACCAACTCCAGAACACTTGCAAACACAAAGAACGATAATAGTAATTTGCTGTTGATGTTAGGGGCCATTGAGTCGGTTCTGACCACAATGACCCTATGAACAACAGAAGGAAACACTGCCAGTCTTCAGCTGCACCATGTCTTTGGTTGAGTCCATTGTTGCAGTCACTGGCATTGATCCATTTTCCTGAGGGCCTTTCTATTTTGTGCTGACCCTTTCCAAGCATAATGTCTTTTTCCAAAGACTGGTCTCTTCTGGCAATCTGCATGTGAGATGAAGTCTCCCCATTCTTGCCTCTAAAGAACATTCTGGCTGTACTTCTTTCAAGATAGATTTTCTTGCTCTTTTGGCAGTCTGTGACACTTTCAAAATTCATTGCCTGCACCATAATTCAAATGCATCAAATCTTCTCTAGTTTCCTTAGTTAATGTCCAACCTTCACATGCATATGAGGGGGTGAAACACAGGAAAAAAGCTCCCCATGCATTCACCCCTCACCCCCACCCCCAGCCCTGCTAGACTAGCATCAAGCAACTCACTCTGAGTTAGTGGACTCATTGGCTTGCCTGGGAAGATTCTCTCTAATCACAGTAAATTTAATTATAAGAACACTTTCACTTGACCCTTGTTTTTCTATGATGATTGATTTAAGAGAACAGCTTTTAGCTGTGAAATTTTGTTTCCTACTTGGGAAAAATGATGCAGAAACTGTTGTGATGTTGGACATGGGCACAGCTTAAAAGGACAGCGCTAAGGGAGAAACTCAAATGCATGAGTGCTTTTCTCATTTTGAAAAAAGTGAAATGCTGATTGTTGATAAACATTCTGGACATTTAGCAACTGCCCTAATGGATTAAAATGTTGACAAAATTCATGCACTTGTGCTCAAAGACTGATGGCTAACCATTGAAGAGATAGGGAAATTATCTGGAATATCTTGGAGCTCAGTTCAGCAAATTTTAATGAAAGATTTGGGAATGAGAAGGGGTCCTGCCAAATTTGTGCCTTCAGTACTAACTTACAACCAAAAGGGTGGTAAGTGGAAACATGTCTTACTTTGAAAACACAGCTCCAAAGCAACCCAGACTTCCCCCCAAGGTTATTATTGGTGATGAAACCTGGTGCTATTCTTAGAATCCTGACACCAAGCACCAATTGAGTCTGTGGAAGATTCTATCATCACTTTGCCCTCAAAAGCTCATCAAGTGAAATCAAAGATCAAGATGATGCTTATTTTTTTTATGTATGTGTGTGTGTGTGTGTGTGTGTGTGTGTTTGTGGAGGGGGGGCTAGTGCATTTGGAGTTCATTCCACCAGGTTAGACTGTTTTTTTTCTTTTTTTGGGCATCACGGCTCTCCGGTGGTGGGAGTAGGAGGCCCAGCCCCACTGCGGGAATTGAACCTCCGTCCCAGTGGGCCGCAGTTCCACGCACAACCACTACGCCACCGGGGCTCAGCCCCGTTAGACTGTTAATAAAGCTTTTTATTTAGAGGTTCTGAAAAGATAACATCATTGTGGTGGTCATGTGCTTATGTTAATTTCATGATTGAGAAGTAGGGGTGGAGTCTAGCCTGTTAATCTGGAGATAGCCACTGAGTAGCTAATGAGGCCTCCGTGTGGGCATGGCTTTCTCCTGAGATTTTTGGGAAATCTCGCAATTCCTCATGAAGATGAGAAGCCATCTCCCCAGTTGTTGGGAGTTAGTCTCAGAGACAATGAACTACGGACAAGACAAGATGGCAGGGTCTGAGGAGCCAGAGGAGAAGCCACACGGCCTTGCCCTGATGGAACCAGAACTCTGAAGTTGGAGATGCCACCTGGAGATCCCTGCCAGTGCTGAGTTGCTTCTACCACCACTGGATGTCAATGGACCCTCAGCCTTGGAAATGAGCTATGAGGTGACTCTTGCCAGCGCTGGGACTCAGCACCAACCTGCCTGTGATTTCGTGAGTCGGAAGAAGACATTATAGACTGGTATCAGGCATATGGGCTAATATAGGACTTATGAATTTGAACTGGACTGGGTTGGGTTGCTTTCTCAATGTTCTATTCCTTTCGTATATGAACCATTCCCGTATATCCATATGCATGTCTAGCAATCTGTTTCTCTAGTCTACCCAGACTAGCACAATCATAGTGTGAGACAAAAAAAGGTGGCAGATGGGGCACTGGTTTTGCCACGACCAAAATGCACCTGCTCATGCAACCTTCTCAGCATGCCAGTTTTTGGTAATGAACAGCATGCTTCCCTTGCCCCATGCACCAAACTCACCTGACCTCACTCCATGCAACTTCTTTTTGTTTCCACAAATGGAGATGGAGATGAAAGGACAGTGATTTGGCAATGTCGAAGGGGGTGAAGAAAAAGTTAGGGATGACTTTGAAAAAAATGTTTCCAAGAATGGAATCAGAGATTTGAAAAATGTATAAGTGTGATGCTGAGTACTTTGATGGTGATAAGATTGTTTTGTCAAAACTTTAAATATACAGCTTTGAAAAAAATCAATTTTTTGGTCCTCCTTATATGAGACAATTGAAAATACAACCACTTGTCTGTTAGTGTGCAGTACTGTGGTGGTTTGTGTTTTGCTTGATGCTGGAAGCAATGTCATATGTATTTCAGTTGCCAGTAGGGTCACCCACGGTGAGCAAGTTCCAGCAGTTTCCAGACTCAGAACAGACACAAAGAAAGATCGGCTGCTCACTTTGGAAGAAGCAGTAGCTGAAAACCTTGCAAAGTATAGTTGTTAAAACAAAACATCCTAACAAAATTGAAAACAACTAAAAAAAATTTTCCCTGAACATTCATGATAAAATACCTAAGGGGAAATAGATTAATAATGCACATAAAACTTCTTAAAGTCTTTTTCTTTCTGAATATAACCTTCCTAGGCCAGCTGCCTCCAAATACCTTCCTTGTAGGATCTACAAAATATTTCACACTCTTAATAGTTGCGATCTATTTCTTTCTTCTCTTCTTTCAATGTAACACTAATCTTTTTGATATAAATTAAGCAGAAAGCACTTTCTATTTTTCACTTCTCAATTACTCATGTTAACTGCTTATGAATTGACATTAGGAAAAGAGATAGAAAGGTGGAATAAAACTTCAGATATGTGTGATTTTGCATGTGTGATGGATTGATTTATGGCCTTCAAGTCACCTGTCAAATTGAGTGGGCCTTGATTCTCAGTGGTTGGGTAGTTATGTGTCATTTGGCAGTTATGTAATCATGTAAGTTTTTTTCTGTGATAGGATCTGATCACCCAATCAATTGTGAGTGTATTATGATAGAATGCAAAACTTTTACTTAGGTCATAGACCCACTCAGGTCATAACTTTGATTTAGAAAACCAGAGAAGAAGAATATATTCTGCATAGTTTAAACAGAAAGAACTAAAGAGAAAAAGTCAAGTCTCAAGCTGCAATAATGAAAGATTCTATGGTTAAAATATCAAAACATGTAGGAAGCATAAAAAGATGATGTAAAGAATACATAGAGTCATTGTACCAAGAAGAACTAGTCGGTATTCAACTATTTCAGGATGTAGAATATGAGTAACACCTAGGAGTACTGAAGGAAGTTCAAGTTACACTGAAAGCATTATTCTAAAACAAGATTCCAGGAATTGAAGTAATATGAACTGAAATGTTTTAACAATCTGATGAAGCATTGGAAGCCCTTCCTTGTTTAAATCATGAAATTTGGAAGATTTGGCCAACTGACCAGAAACATACTACATATTTGTATCACTCAGAAGAAAGAGGACAACAGAATGCTCAAATTATAGAATATTCTTGATTTCGCATCCAGTAAAATGTTGCTGAAGGTCATTCAACAATAGTTTTGGCAGTACATTGACAGGGAGCTGTCAGAGGCTCAGCTGAATTCAGAAGAAAACGTGCCCATCTTTACTGATATCAGATGAATCTTGGCTGAAAGCAAAGAATATCTCAAAGAATGCCTTATGGTTCATTGTGTATGCAAAGGCATTTGACTCTGTGGATCATAGCAAACTATGACTATCCTTGAGAAGAATACAAATTCTAGAGCACTTCAGTGTGCTCGTGAGGGACTTGTACACTGAAAGCCATTCTAATAGAACAAAGGAATACTGCCTTTTTTAAAAATTAGGAGAGGCGTCCATCAGGTTTATACCCTTTCACCATATTTACTCCATTTGTATGCTGAGAAAATAATCAGAGAAGTTGGATTATATGAAGAAGAATGCAGTATCAGGATTGGAGCAAGGTTATTGAGAAATATCCTGTTACAGCCATGCACAGGGCACAACTTTGCTTGCTGAAATGAAAAGAATTTGAAGCACTTGCTGATGGAGATAAGAAATACAACTTTCAGTGTGGAGTACAAATATTCAGTATGTATTACAACTCAATGTAAAGAAAACCCAAATTTTTACAACTGGACCAATAGTGAGGTCACGATAAATGAAGAAAAGATTGAAGTTGTCAAGGATTTCGTCTTGCTTGGATCCACAATCAATGTTCATGAAAGAAGCAGTCAACAGATCAAACATAGCATTGTTATGGGTAAATATACTGCATAAGACCTCTTTAAAGTGTGGAAAAGCAGGAGATTACTTGGAAGAATTAAGTTGCACCTAATCCAAGTCATGATAGGTTCAATTGCCTCATGTGTTTGTGAAAGCTGGGCATTGACTAATTGATGCATTTGAACTGTGGGGTTGGTGAAGAATTCTGAAAAGACCATGTATCAGAGGAAGACCAGTGTCGGATACATGCATCATGGGTCTGGCAGATGCAGTTGTACAGCAATAATTATTATTTATTATATTAACATTATAGAGAGCATGAGAGAGAGAAATCATAAGAGCCAGACATATTTCACATCATGGTAGCATGCTCACCTCTGCCTATGGGGCCGTCCACGTGAAGAGACAGTGAGTGGGGGAAGGGATTACATGAGGGAGAGAGAGAGGCTGGAGGGAGGAGGAGAGACAGCCTCCTTATGTCCAATCCTTATATATCTTTGGAGCCATGCCAGGCCCCTAATTACAGGTAAGAACATAAATCACAGGAAAGGGTTTGTGCCATATGCACATGTTATAGGACAGGGAGATATCAGGGACCCATGTGACAAGATCAAACCCCAGACTCCTAGATGTGGCTAAATAGGTTACACTAGAGATCATTAACAACAAGTGAATCCACTCACAGGCTTCAATGGAAGCAGACCATCAACCTAACAGCAGGAGAGTCAGCTCTATTGTGAGACACGCAAACATCTCAGATAACTGGGAACTTCAGGGAGAATATCTAACTGCTGACTTCCAACTAAATGCTGATAAATAGTTTGCCTAATATTTTGGAATATATAATTGTGTAAAAGTCCTGTCGTTGTCCCACAACCATGGACTACATAAGGAAGACACAATTCGGTCTTGGAAGGATAGCCAGAATGCTCTTTAGAGGCAAGGATGGTGAGACTTTGTCTCCCATACTTTGGACATGTTGTCAGAGAAGGCCAGTACTCAGAAACGTACATCATTCTTGGTAGATGGGAGTTGGGGGCAGAGAAAAATAAGGTCCTGAACGAGATGAATTGACACAGGGGCTGTAACCATGGACTCAAGTATAAGAATAATTGTGAGGTAGCAAAGAACTATGAGGCGTTGGTTCAGCTGCAATGTAAGGGAAATTTCCCTGGAATGTGGCCTAGGTCATCTTTCTTCTTGCAACATATAAAAGGAGAGGAATGCAAGCAGAAAGGGAAAGGCTTGCCTGCCACTCAGCAAAAGAGCCATGAAGTGAGCATGTCCTTTGGACCTAGAGTCTTTTTCAGTGAGAATTTTCTAGACCCAGGAGAAGATGGATGCTAAAACATAGGAGATTACTAAGAAACACTGGGCTCATAGATGTTGAAATGAGGCAAACTGACAGAGACACAATCTTTCATTAGAGACAGGTCTCTGAACCCAGACTAAATTCAAACTTCCTGAGCTGTGAGGGAATAAACTTCTGTTAAAGCTAGTCACTTGTGGTACTTCGGTTATAATAGCACTAGATAACTAAAAGTTAAATAAATAATAAAGTGAGATTACTAGGGTACATTTAGTCACATTCCTAAAAAGGCCGTGATATAGAACTCACATTTCAAAAGATCTCAGTCGAATCTGGGAATTGGTGATTTGAGGGAAGGAACAACAAATGTGCACAAGTTATAAAGTGTATCTTGATTTTGATAAACACATTCTTGCTTAAAGAATTAAAGAAAGATATTAGGATAGACGAAATAGATACAACTTCTAAACCGCTAGCATGAGGGCAATCTCAGAAAAGTCAATCGATCTAATTAAATGTATGGAAACTAGTTTATTTGGGAAAAGTTTAACCTTATAAATCAATTTGTCATGAACTTACATCCTGACACTTCTCAGACTTTCATGCAGGCAAATCTTTTTAAATCCCTGAGAAAAGATTTATAATTTCTATCTTACAACTGTTACACAATATTATTTACATTAATTGTAGGTGCATTGTTGGGCCAAATAACTAATTAGGCCCAACACTGCTGATATTATTAATCATAGATTTTAAAGTCTTAATACTTTCTATATATTTAGAAAAATTATTGATTTCTCACATTTTTCCATAAGCTTAGTAAAACTCTTAGTGATTATAAGAGATTTTTCCGGACTAGGTATATGATTTCATTGACTAAAAATAATGATAATTTCCCTTTCGAATAGCTAAACATTTTATTTTTATTTTATATTTTATGAATTGCCCAGGATATACAGGAACATGTTGTATAGCATTTATGAGGGGACATACTTACGAAAACTAATTAAGTGGAATTTCTTTCAGTATTATATCATCAAAGATGATCCTGGATCTTCACTAAAGAAAGATATTATTTTTTAATTTAAGAAATTGTGCCTTTTTGCTCAACCATTTTAAAAGAGTTTGAAAAACGAGTCAGCAATGAAGGCTGAATTTTAAATTATTTTTAAGGCAGCTAAACTATATTTGAAACATATTCTAATATAATTTGCACGTGTCCAAACCAATCAAAACTCTTTTATAAGTAGTATACAGTCTTATTTCTTCACAACATATAAAGCATTTATAATAAAGAGTAATGTACAAGTACAACAGGAAGCTAGGTTCCTATTCTTTTCCTCTTCATATAAGGTTAAATAATAACCCAAATGCTTTTTAATATTATGCTTATTCAATTATTTGTGAATTTCTGTCACAAATATTTTCCCCTGTAGGTTACGATACATCAAAGTGGATTAATGCAGAAAGCCCTGACAGATATTTTAGTGAGTTGATTTGTAGCTCTTAATGCTTGAAATTTATATAGTTAGTTGACAGCCTGGCTAAGGCAATAAAACACTGAGATGTAAAAATACAAGCTTTTTCTTAGTGTACATATGCTTTCTGTATAAGCATCATAAAATTTCACATTTGTGAATTTTGCTCACAAGCTAGTTTTATTGGAAGTGATATTGTTCTAGTGCATATTTCTTTGGGTTAAAAAGTAACAACCTGGAGTATAGTTTTGTGTGCTTTGCCTAGCTTTTCTGGTGATACTTCTGACATATCATAATGTACAGGGGAAAATATTTAACAATGAAAAGAGATTCATTTAAATAAATCCCTTGAAAATTTTATTTTGAAGTGTCACCTGTAAATCTATTTATAGGAAAGCAGATTCTCTCCACCTTTTTATTCTCTTATTTCCAGACTTACTGAATACATACTATGTTTTCTACATGCCTGAGATTATTAAGACATAAAATTAATATAGGCTATGTGTCTAGCGCTAGACTTATAGATTTCAAATCATCAGCATATATCATTTGAAATCATATTTCAAACTTTAATCCTCTTATTATGAATGTTGCACAGAAGAAAAAATCATGTAATTTATCATCAGATAAAATATATTAAGCCTTCCACCCCAAAAGAAATGAAAGTTTAAGAATGTCTAAGAGAAATTGAGGATTCTTCCTTATAGAGACATGAAGAACACCAAGGAATGTGATGTGTATGTGCTCATAAGTCACCTTCTGTGACAGGTTTTGTGATAATTTGGCTGGGCCGGGACCTTCAGTGGTTTGGTAAATGAGTTCTTGACGTGACATTGTATTATGGAATCAGCTCCCTGATGGAATTTGCTGTGAGTAGCCAACAGTCGTAAGTTGTGATGCAATTGAAGGGAAGTTACCTTAGGATGGTGACCTACTTCCTATATAATTGGACACTGGGAAAGCTTTCTTGCTTTTTGCTGGGTCTGACTCTTGCATCTGGTACCTTGACTTCCAGTTCTTTGGCTTTGAGCAAATGACTCGCCTTATTGCTTGTTGATCCCAGGAGCCATCAGCAGCCTGCCATTTGACCTGCCAGCTTTCCAGTCAAATTTTCCTGCTGATGTTGGGTTCACAGGGCAGGAGAAGCCACGAGTTTAACATTGATCCACAGCCTTACACTTTACCTGGACTTGCCAGCTTCTACATTCATGTGAACACTTGCATTGTACAAATCAACCTATCTTGATATATGTATCTATAAATATATATAATACATACATATATGCTAAAGAAGGATACTATATGTATGTATATATCGCTGTTTTTCTTTTTTAGGAAATCTTGCCTAAGACACTTTCCCTTTTAAAATTAGTGCACAATTATTATATGTACATTGAGAGAGGTAATGCAAATAAAAACATTACCCACACAGTTCTGCCCTTGGTGTTTTATAGATTTTTTTCAAACTTAGGAAAGACAGGCTGTATCTTTATTATTCTACAACATTATGATATATTTTCAATGTTATCTTTTAATTTTTCTAATCACTACTTGTTTGGTTGTAGATCCCACTGAGTTGATATATCATCATTGTCACACTTAGGCCAGTGTGTGAACTTGGCTAACAGTGTTGAAGCATGTGAAAATAATAACCCAGATTAAGCCAAAGGCCAAATGACCACCATTGAATTGATTCTGACTGTACTATGATGCTGAGCCTGTACATCTGTACAGAGACAGACAACTTCAACTTTCTCCTAGAGAGAGGGTAATGGCTTTGAACTGCTGACCGTGCATTTAGTAGACCAATGTGCAACCCACCTCTACAAATGTATCATAGTACAGTCCTTCCCTCTTCTCTAAACTTAGATGAAACATCCTCCAGGCTTCTTCTGACACTCAGACCAGGTCAAGGGTCCCTCTGATAGGTGTCTAACACTATATCCTTCCTCTCTCACCCAATTTTATAGTGACCTGGTGGGTTTTCAGTACTTTGAGTGAAGTCTCTGTCTTGTGAATATTCATTATGGTCTATCAAACACTCCCAAAATAAACCCAGTGGCCTTAAATATATTCTAACACATAGCTACCCTATAAGCCCACTGGGCTTCCAAGGCTATAATCTTTTTGCACACAGACTGCCATATCTTTTTCCTGCAGAGTGGCTGGTGGGTTTGAACCATGGACCTTTCAGTTCACAGCTTGCTGGTCAGCCAGGGCCTAAGGGCTCCTTGTGTATCTACTATTCAGGAAACATCTACAGTCTGGATGGGTGCATGGCTCATTGGCTGGTATGGAAGAGTGACCAAACCTTGGAAGTTCAAATCTTGTGTTCATATTTCCCTTAAACATTTATTTCATAATCTTTAAAACTGTTTTCATGTGAGCTGGATTGTGGACAAGATAAGAAGGGCCAGATAAAAGAACATCTTGATATTTAACCTCTTCCTCTTCTTTCTAAAATAGAAATATTGTCCTAGATTCCTGAGAGGTACAAACAGTTTATGCTCAATTCCTAATCTAAAAATTGGTGGAATTTGCCATAAAGTTTATAGCCATCAAAGTCCCAGAGTTCTCCTCTGTAAGACCTGGGGTCACTATGAATTAATTACGTGGTAGCAGATCCTTCCTTCCTTCCTTCCTTCCTTCCTGCCTGCCTCTCTCACTTTTTTTGTTCTGTTTTTTGCTTTAGTGTCAACCATGAGTAGTGTAGACTGAATATTTCCAGGTTCTTGATCTCTAGACACATAGTGGAATTGTAACTCTCTGGCCCTCTGGTGGTGGAGTAAGGCCCTACTACTTGTTCTTAAAAAAGAGAGATGAGAAATCTGTGTGTCACTTGCAGACCATTCTACTGTTGCAGATGATGGTTATTCATAAGCTTGGTCTCGATTTGAGAGCCGTGTGGAGCAGAGGCATTTGGAGGTAGAACCTGAGTGAGTAATGAATCTTTGTGCTGTGAAGTCTTTGAGATTGGAGAGTTGCCTGCTATTGAATTAGGAACCCTGTGGTGGCACAGGGTGGTAAGCATTGGTCTGCTAGCTTCTAGGTTGCTGGTTCAAATGCACCAGTTCAACGCTCCACCGGAAAAGCATACGGCTGTCTGCTCCTGTGAAGACTTGGTCTCAGACCTCAGGAGCAGGTTCACTCTGTCCTGGAGGTTCCCTCTGAGTAACAACTGACTTGGTGACAGTGGATTTGGCTGGGGTTGTTGACTGTGATGTGGATTATCCTGCTGGAGACACACCATGGGACCAAATTTACTTCATTGTACTTAACACAGAGATCGTCACTGAGTTCTAGAAACTTGCAAACTGAGTACAGGAAAATCCTTCCTAAAAGGAGAAGACATTTTAAATGCCAACATATTACAAGATGGTGAAACTCCTCCATGTTGCCAGTGTTGTACCAAATCAGAAAGCGTGTCAGGCATTTCTTACATTTTGCATTTTGGACTTTCATTCTGAGGTAGTTAGGCCAACTGCTTTACCTAATACTGAATGTTGTCCTTGACTCAGATGGTTGGGGCCTTTAGAACTTTCCTATTTAAACCCAGGGGTTGCAGTATTGACAGAAGCCTCCTGAATGTGACCCTGAACAGTACTGAAGGATTTTTTTTTTAAGCCCTGAACGCCCAGTAGCTAGATTGATGCTTATCACTTTCTGAAGTGGCGGTAGTAAAAATAAGAGTTATAAATGTCAGTTTTGATGCATGTTTTAGTGCCTGGGATCATCCCCAGTGGAGGAAACAGCAGGTCATCACTATGAAGGCTCCTTGCTTTACCCAGGGCCCTCCTGGACTTGCGTTCATTGCTGACTTGGGGGAAAGCTATGTGAAAAGGGCACTAGGATTATTGGGAGAGTACTGGGCTTTTAGGCAGATGACAAAGGTCTGCATATCAGCTTGGCACTTCTGGGAGTTCTGCCTAAGCTACCTTTGAGAATGTCAACTTTACTTGTATCTTTACAATCTTATCAACTGTGTGTAGGATAAGGAGAGGACTTGAAGAAAATGTAGGGGCGAATGATGTGAGAAATACTTGCAATGGAATCAAAGCTGTGTCGACTCAAAGGAATTGAGCTTTTCCTAAATATGGTCCCTTAATCAGGTACCAAATGGGATATGCCAACAGCAGTTGGAGATACATTCAGAGAGATCTCACTAGAAATTCAAGAGTTAAAAGATCTCAGTGAATGAGCATCAAAGGAGGCCATTTTTCTGTGTTGGCTCTGGGATCTCCCCTTTAATAAAAACTGTTATTCACAAAAGTGATTCAGAATGCCCATTGATATGCATGGCCATGCCTCAGATCGTGGATTCTGGTGATTTCTTCCACTCTGTACTCTTTGGGAAGATTGATATGCAAACCCTTGGTCTTGGATGGTAGGAAGTTATCATTCTTCCTTGTCTCACTGCTGGGCATCACCAGGTACAAAGAAATCAGGCTCACAAGAAAAGCATTTCCACAGTATGAATGTTCAAACACATTTCAGCTCAAGCCTTTGTTCCTCTCTAGCACCTCTGTTCCTAGGGGATCATCAGTCAATTCTTATTTCTAATTTTTGCTTAGGGTGGGAGCTGAAATCATTTTAAAGCATAGATTTGTAATCTGCAACTTCTACTCTGCCACTGAACAGTTTCCAAAGCACTGGTGAGGGGAGCTTGAGTCTTGAGTGTCTATTTCAATTCTCATGAATCTAAGATTCATGGCCATTTCATGAGAGGAGTTAATAAATAAGAGCAACAAGAAGGAAGGTGATCATTTATACCCACCCTCAAACTCAACTTCCCACTCCTAAGGCTTTATTGAGTTGAGTGGTAAACTGTTTTGTTTTTCTGTGGGACTTTTAAAAAACATACATGGACTAAGGATTTTTATTTTCATTTACTCAAGGAGGACTTAATTTCATGTGTATATTTTAAGATAAGGAGACTATAACTGGGGTTTCTCCAAGTCTTTTGATATGGAAGTCTAGCATTAGATTGGACTGTGACTTTTGGGGGGGGGCATCACTGCCCCCTGGTGGGAGTAGGAGGTCCAACCTTGCTCCTGGAGAACTGTTGCTGGATATGAACTGCCAACCCTGTGGGTCGCAGTCCCACACACAACCATGGGCTGTGACTTTCTAGTAACATCAAACCAAAACCAAAACCAAAATCACTGCTGTAGACTCAGTGCTGACTTACAGTGACTAGGGGAGAACAGAGATCTCACTTTGAAATCCCAGCAGATGCATATCAACTCTTTGTGGGACTGAGAGTCCAATCTGTTTCCCTCCAAGAATCTAGTGGGTCTGAGCTGCTTAACTTGCAGTTAGCAGTCAACTCTTTCCCAGTACATCAACAGTGCTCCCTTCTAACAACATAGGACCCACCACTGTTCTCTCTTGATGGATGTTACCCATCAAGAAGTGGGGACGCTCTCTCACACTTATTGAGCATTTACTATCTTCCCAGGGACTTTGCCTATGCCAGAGTCCTTGGGGGTTGCAAATTGCATGTGTGCTTGGCTGCTGAGTCAAGTCTACCCAGAGGTCCCTTAGAAGAAAGTTCTGGTGATTTAATTCTGGAAAAAAGTAGTCACTGAAAACTGTGCAGTGAACTTATCCTCGGGCACTGCTGACATCTCCATTAGAGACAACTCTGTTGGAGTTGTCCATTGACAGCTGGTCAACCTGTGTGCACAGGCTACCATATTTAAGGCTCCCCAATAGCTCCGGGAGGTAGGTTTCACTTCATGTCCCTCAGAAGGAAATGCTGCCCTAGGAGATGAAGTCATTTGTTCAAGGTCCTCAAGTTGATCATTTATAAAGTGCAGGCTAGAACTTGGGGCATTTCACTCCTAAACTGGAGTTACTGTCTCTTGATGACTCATCTAGTGAGAAGAGCTAGATTCAAAAGTGTATGTGAGTCACTCTTTAGGAAAAGAGAGTTCTAAGGAGGTACAGGAGTGATTAGAAAGTATTGAGAATGGTTTGAGGTGTGTCTGTGAGTGACGGAAGATAGAAGGAAAATGTTTGGATTCTGGAATCTACTTTGTGAAAATTATCCTTTCTGGAAACGGAACTGCACAAAAATTGTTAAATAAAGATAGTGGATGAATGCATCAGACACTTATGCCTAAGTAGCTCTTTAAAAACAGAGAGTTAAGGTGTGAGCCCTTTGTGTTACCTAATGGTTAATTAGTCTCCATCGTGCCTCTTCTATATAATGAGAGGAATCCTAGTGCCTCTTTCATAGAACGTTGTACAGATGAATGCAATAATTCAAATAAAACACCCAGTGTATTGTAAACACTTAAAATATTTTAGCTGCTGTTTACATGTACCAACATGAAAATCTATCCACGATATAGTGACACATGAATATAGGGGGCCGTAAAATGGTATGTTTAATATAACACAATTTTTGGACATCTGCATGCATGCACAGCAACTGTTCTGAACCTTTTATGTCACAATCTGAGTACAATTAATGCCTATGATTGTGACAATATTATTTAATTATGAACACAAGTGGGGTGTGTTATTTTTAATCAGAAAAAATTTCCATTTTGACATAAACAATAAATTGAAAGCAATAAACAACTCCAGGATGGGCACCCCATAACTGCAGCTGCTTTCTGAGTTTTTGAGTTCCAGGACAAACTGATAAAGAGGAAACTGATAGGAATGAAAGTTTCAGTTCTGTTCATCTTGACCAAGTCCTGTAGTCTTGGTATTAATACTTTGCAAAGTTTTTATGGGAAACCAAACAAGTAGATATCTGAAAGCACCTGAACCTTCATAAGAAATGCTTATCATTCAAGCCTTCTTATTCAGGCTTTAGAATGACCATTTTCATTCAAGAGCTTGGAGCTGTGATCATCAGAGGTTTGCGAATAGTAACAACAATGCCCCAAATCCCCTGAGTATCAATGGCCCTTCCTTATCTCAGGATGCTTTTCATTTACTTCACAATAGATAATATTATTGTCCACTGTGAAGGCTGTTATTAGGTGCCATCATGTTGATTCTGACTCAAAGCATCAACTGTATGCACAGCAGAAAGAAATGCCACCTGTTCTGTGGCAGCCACCCTAACAGCCTTCCCAGCCTTGGCCTGAGCATTGTATAAATCCAGCTTCTTGAAGCCCTCCCTCTTTTTCAATGATCTTGAACTACACCAAGAACGATGTCCCTCTCTAGGAACTGCACCCTCTTGTGAACATGTCTAAAATATTTGAGACAAAGGCTCACTAACCTTGTTTCCAAAGAACACTCTGGCTGTACTTCTTTCAAGACAAATTTGTTAAATCTTCAGGCAAATACATGAAATATTCTTCTTTGACATCATAATTTAAAGATTTCAATTCTCCTTTGGTCTTTCTTTTTCATTGCCCAGATTTTGCATTCACAAAAGGCAGTTGAAAGTATTATACTTTGAAAATATTATACTCCCTCAATGCAAAAACACTGTTCTATTAAATTGGCATTTAATGATGCTCACCTTCCTGACACGATTGCTGAAGACAAAGCGGGTACATAAGGGTACAAATGTGCCCAGCTATCAAAAGATATAGCTTCTGGGGTCTTAAAGGCTTGAAGATAAACAAGCGGCCATCTAGCTGAGAAACAACAAAGCCCACATGGAAGAAGCACACCAGCCTGTGTGATCATGAGGTTTTGATGGGATCAGGTTTCAGGAATCAAAGAGCAAAAAAAAAATCTCATCATCATGAATGAGGGGGAGTGCGGAGTGGGGACTCAAAGCCCATCTGTAGGCAACTGGACTTCCCCTTACAGAACGGGTGTAAGGAGGAGACGAGCCAGTCAGGGTGCAGTGTAACAACAATGAAACATACAACTTTCCTCTGGTTCTTCAATGCTTCCTCCCAACCACTATCATGATCCCAATTCTACCTTACAAATCTGGCTAGACCAGAGGATGTATACTGGTCCAGATAGGAACTGAAAACCCAGGGAATCCAGGACAGATAAACCCCTCAGGATCAGTGGTGATAGTGGCGATACTGGGAGGATGGAGGGAAGGTGAGGTAGAAACGGAGAACTGATCACAAAGATCTATATAGCCCCTCCCTGGGGGACAGTCAACAGAAAAGTGGTTGAAGGGAGATGTCAGACAGTGTAAGATATATAATAATTTATAAATTATTAAAGGTTCATGAGGAAGGCTGGGTGGGGAAGGAGGGGAAAATAAGGAATTGATACCAAGAGTTCAAGTAGAAAGCAAATGTTTTGAGAACGATGATGGCAACACATGTTCAAATGGGCTTGACACGATGGATGGATACACGGATTGTGATAAGAGTTGTATGAGCCTCCAATAAAATAATTTTTTAAAAAGGAAATATTAGACTTTGGGTAAGGAGCATCTTAGTCCACAAGGCGACATTCTTGCTTTTCGACACTTTAAAAAGGTATGTTGCAGCAGATGCACCCAATGCAATCCATTGTTCATTTCTTGACTGCTGCTTCCGTGGGTTGTAGAGTCAAGTCAACCTAAATCTTTGGAACAGCATTATGTTCTGCTACTCTCGTGATGTTGTGAGAGCTTTTCTTTGCAAGGAGGACTCATTGTGAAGGCTGGAGTCTTTGATTTTCATTAGTAAGTGCTTCAAGTCTTAATCATTCTCAATAAACAAGGTTGTATTATTTGCATAAGGTAGGCTGTTAAGGAATTTTCCTCCAATTCTGATGCTGTGTGGCCCAACTTCTAAGATGATTTGTCCAGCATGGAGATTGAGTCAGTGAGAGGTAACAGCTCTGACATATACCTTTTCTGATTTTAAAACAAAGTGAGTTTAAAAACAAGTGTCTTCATATAGTCCATGGATGCAAACAGAACTGAGATGCTTAGGGGACACTAAGTGCCTTATATTTAGGATGTCTACATTAAGAAACTAGTTCTTAAACTCATTTTTAAAAAATGGGTTCATCAATTACATATCATGTATTCCAGAATTTCCTCATTTCTACATCATTTCTACATGGTATTAAGCTGGTCACCATTAAAATCCATAATAGAATCATTTTGGAAGGAGTAGAAATGTAGAGAGAGCAAGCAAAAAAAAATTAATTCTTTCTCTCCACCCCCCACCTCTCTCTCTCTCTCTCTCAAAGGCCTTGTGCCAAAGTATCTATTGATCAAGAAATATTTATGCCCCAAACTATCACAAATGAAAATACATTTTACTTTATAACTGAACATAAATAGCATACTGAAAAAAATTAAGCATGAAGAGCAAAGGAATTGGTAATTCTTTGGTGATTTTTTAATAAAAATAGTTGAGGTTTTAGGGTTCTCAATCTCTAGCCATGGGTTTATTTTTGATAATTCCTAGATTCAAAAAAGGAATACTATTTAGAAAGGGGAATTCTTTAAAATTCAACAGCAATAAATTTACCTAGCTCAGACCTGCTACACTAAAAGCTGACTGCCCTCTGGTGGGCTCTTCCTAAAATATTCAGCACCTCTAGCTGGGTTTGTTTTTTCAAAAATATATATCAAATATTGCACATTGCTGTGGGGTTATTTTACAGTTTAATTCATGTAAATCACACAATTATTAGCAAAAAGGGCAAAAAAGCCAATGCACTCTTCATTAATGTAAAGGCAAATGATAATTTGGGTTTATTATTTCTTTTTGTAAGAGCTCTTTTTCCCTGTTAAATGTAAATTTATGCTAGTTTCAAGCTTCCATTAAAATTGTGGAAGCAAAGCAACACATTTGGAAGCTTCGTTTTTCGTGGTGGCATATTGTTATTTTGGTAATTCTATCTTTTCCAGTTATTCATCCCAATGGGAAGAGTGAAGTGTTCGTTACACTTAGAATCTTTCCCCTGCTGATGTGTAAGAATAATCTTCCTGTCTAAAAAAAGAAATCGAAATGAGATCATTATAGTTATGACCAAAACACATAATTACATTGCTTCAAAGAGAAAAAATTGCTTACAGTTTGAAGTATAAGTGCTAAATAGCTAGAAATGGGAACACATCTTTAGGGAATACTGATACAAACACGTTTTTTGGGCAGGTATCATTCAGTCCTTTCTCACTCATAGCAACCCTATCTGACTCAAAACGACCCCGTAAACAACACACCAAAGCCCACGACAGCCTCTCATTCTCTCCTGTTTGTAAAGCCCCCCCGCACAGAGTTTCAGGGAAGCCCAAACCTTAACTTCTGTAACTGGAACTGAAAGCAGGCCAGCCTCTTGAATGTTCGTTTCCACCCTGCTCTTTGCCCTCCGTCTCCCTCCTCAACCTCGGAACCAGGCCCAGCTCCATTTTGTCAGATCCATCTCTGTCACCGCCAGTCCACTTCTCGTGTTGTAAATCTCTCCCAAGGTGCACTTTCAAATGTATGTTGAGCAAACGTGGTAAATAGGGTTTGAATTCCCATTAACGGCGTTTATTTAAAATGGGCATGGGTTGAGGTATGTAAAAGACAAAAGTCTGCCAATTGTAAAAAATAAAAAATTCCTAGGGTCTGCGTAGGGAAAGTGCAGCGAAGTACGGAGCAATTTATGTGGTCGATTTCATCAATACCATGTAACCATGTAGCCATGTAACACCCAAGGAAACACCCCCTCCTCTTTTCTTGCTGGCAGCAAGGTTTCTTGGCAAAGGGCTGAAATTAATTTATTAACCTCCAGTTTCATTTAGCTTTTGCAGATGGAACCTTTGAAAAGAGAGAAAAGCCTTTGTTCACATTGGAATTGAAGACAGCAATAAAATTATTACGTTAGATTAATTCCATCACTGCTAATACTCAGGTTTAAGCATGAGACCAGTATTTACATATAGACAGACCTCAGGCATTCAACTTCTGCCGCAGAAACGTTTAGGGAAGGTATTTCTCCGCAAATGGCCAAGCACGCCACACGTTTTAAAGACATGTGAGTTGCAAGTCCTTTGAGCGCAAGTTAACGATTTTTTATATGTGCAGTTAAACTAATGACCATCCGAAATTCTTAAAAATGAAAAGAGACCATGTTGATGAGATTTGCCCTCTCCCATGCCCCCCAAAGTGGAAAATGGAGATATAAAATGCAAAGGTGACTACCCGACAGTGAATTACTGCTTTGAAATTGTCATAAAATTCACCGCTTTATAAAGGCTCACTAGAACTTAGTTTGAAGGCGATTAACAGCAAACCAGGCTATCAATTTCCCCTCGACCTCCAGAGGCAACACCAGCTAAAAGCTACTCTCACAGTTTTGCTTCGCGTCGATCTCCCTGAAGCCTGAGAGAATGAAAACATCACGGTGTTCAGTTTAATCACGTTTTCGTCAATTAAAACTATATAGGCAAAGACGCTGGCGTTTGACATGATTGTTCATGCCCAGTTTTCTGCCCGATTTCAGAATATTTGAATGGAAGTGGCACGCACGTGTCAGTCGGTCTAGTGCTACAGAGAGGAAAAAGCAAGTCTTAGCAGTACCAGGTAGGTAGACATTGTGCGTGTGTGTGCGTGTGTGTGTGTGTGTGTGTGTGCAATCCCACCACTGCCTCTGCACTTACACTAATATGTCTTCTGCCTAGGTGCATTCAAGCTGTGTGTTTGCAGCTTCCAGATGCGGTTGTAAGTCACCAGGGGGCACGGGCTGCGCCCTCCTTCTCCGACCAACAGAGGGCACTCGGTGGTTTGCCGAGGAACCCGCGTGCGGCCCGCCTGGGAGCCTGGCGACTGGCAAGCCAGGTTTTCCCCGAGCGATCGCTCCCCTAACAGGCAGAAGCTCTTCCGGGGGCGAGTGTGTAACATTTATTGGGAATGCTCCTGATCACTGAAACATACCCGGACGAAAGAGAACCCCGTGATTTACGAAAGTCGGATGCAAGGGATTTTGCAGCCCGCGGCGCGTGCTTCTTCGGAGTGGCGCCCCGACGGTGCCGGGGTGCAGCATCCTCTAAGCGGCCATCCAGATGCGCGCTCACCGTGCAGAGGGAGTGGCAGCTTGAGGGAGGCCGCCTGCCCGCACACCCGGTGCCTGGCAGTCCCGAGTGTGCCGGTTTCAGTAAAACTTAACTCTATTCTAGCTGCTTTCCACGGGAGCCAAGAGAAAGGAAATCCTTCTTCATCTGGTAATCGCCCTGGCTCATAATTGACACATTCGAGACGGCCAGGAGGCGGCTCAGCCACAGGTTAGAGAGGCGATTTCAGGTGCCGTGCTGTTAATTTTTCCCCAGTCAGAGGCACTAAATTTAAACGGGAAACTTGAAAGAATGAAGAAAGATGCACTTGAGGAAAATTAGATTTTCCAGGGGTATTTGCCCAATATCTACATTTATGGGTAGGTAATTTATTAGACACTTCAACACAGCGAAGTAATCAGAACCAGGTAGTGCATGGATTGCTTTTACTGCTGGCGACGGGGAAAAGTTACAGATGTCTGTAAGCCCCTGTAAACGCAACAGTGAGAAATCCTCATAGACACCGGAATCAACATATTTGACAGAAGTGTGTGCATTATCAGGGCCCATTATTTTAAATGAGAGTGTTCCATCTCAAGAGCTGGAATGATACCACAAATAATGGAATAAATGGGAATGTAAAAGTCAAATGACATGACAGCAACTGTGCAGACTTAGGAATAAAGACCGTCAAAGAGCATTTTAAGATACAGATGTATGCGGAAATTCCTCTTAGGAGAGAGGCCGCTCCATTATCACAGAAGGAAATAAATGCAAGGCTTTCTTTAGTTAAATGGATGTTTGTGTAATATGAAGGATGATGAGGCAAATATTTAACAGCTAGGACAGGGCATGCGCTTAGCTATCATTTCTTTATCACTTACCAGACCAGAAGATAAATGCTGCTTCCTTCCTTTAGCAAATATATTTGCCAGCAGCTGTTTCAACATTTATAAAGACCATTTCCACTGATTGCCAAATAACCATAAATTCATTTACGCATATTTTTGAGTTGGAGGCATAAAAATAATTACATGTCTGATTAAATTCACTTATGCCTGCATGTCTTACTAAATCTATAATAGATATGAATTGTTACGATGCATTGCATCTCAGTGCATAAATAACAATATGGCTGGAGAGTCCAGCTTTAGAGTGTGTGGCAATAACTTACAGAAATGAAGTTGTGGCACACTATTTGAAATAAATTATTTTGGAAATTGTTTTGGAATGTCTGACACATGCAAGTAGAACTTCACCAGGGAGATTTCAGAAACTGTTCTTGTTTATCTTTGTCATCCAGCAATACATATGAAGTAATTATTTTAACAAGTTTGTCATTAGAGAAGGCTAGTTAAATTGATAATCCTGCTTCCTATCATGTAAACTATGGGAAAATCATATATACAATTCTGACTGCTGAAATCTTGAAGTATATTAGTTGCTTCTTCCACCCACCTACTTACCTCCCTCCCCATCATTCCACCCACCGCTACCCCCGACCCCTGCCACTTTGAACCTAGGTAATTCGAATGATTATAGTATTTGGAGAAAAGCCTTTAAGGGACTGTTCAAAATTAAGACTCATAGTGCTGAGGAACAACAGTTTGAGTCTACTCTAAACTCCCAGCAATAGAGATGAAATTTCTCCTGCTTTTGATTGAGACTCAGCTTATAATAACTTTAATCACATAATATTTAACCATATTTGTTATACCACAGCACTTGGTAACACTTCATTTTGAGTGTTCCAGCATTATTAATTCATTTGGTATTCATTGTAATAACACTGATCATAATGAACTCATTTGGTATTCATGTGGATGTCATAAGTACTTCCATAGGAATTCTATTGCATTTCAGCCTTAATTGAGCACAATCCCTTAATTTTTTTTAAGAAAACAAAGACATGGGGCATTTCTGAAATATTTCTTTTAGTAACATGTACATTGGGCTGATTATCAAGTATCTACGGAGAAATAACGTGAAGGTGTCTCTATGAACAACCTATCCTTTTAGATGCAAAAGAGGTAACAAAATCATGTCGCGATTCCCGTCTCGATTGGCGGGCATCCCAATGAATGAGCGTGTACTTCATAGCAGCATCCCTTGATTAAACAGAGGAGTAAGCAATATTTACAACTCTGCTTCTCGTACAAAAAAGAAAGCACTCCTGCAGCTCCAGAAGCTCAAAGGAAGCAAATGTCTTCCTTTTAAAGCAAACACATGCCAAACACCCAGAACATGAAAGCTTTGCACAAAAGGCACACTCTCACCCTGCTTTCCCCCATCATCCACGTCCTTGTACTTTCACTACTTGTTGGGGTGTGCAACATTCGTGATGTCATTTACCCAGCAGACAACAAAACAACAACAACAAACAACCCAGCACCCTCCCCACCCCCACCCGCAGCTTGAGCTGGGAAAATGAAGTGGTTTATCAAAGAACAGTACAAAACCATTTTAAAGTGAAATCTCCAAAGCCCACTCACCGTCTATCACTTCATGGGGTTCTAAAGTTACACCGTTCTTGGCATGTTCATAAAAGCAGAAGACTCCAGTCCCTTTCCTGCCAACAGAGATCTCATTTCTGGGCCCTGTCTGCCTCACCCCTGACATTCAAAGGGACATAATGATACCACATATGAGAACGTGTGAGATCCTGGTAGGAGTTTCAGTTTCCAGCACCAGGGGGGTTTCTTCTATGTTAATGTCAGTTTTGTTTGTTTAGTTGCTTGTGTGTATTTAAATTTCTCTTTTTCTTTTTTTCTTTCTTTTAGGCTCATTGCTTATTTGAAAACTAAAATCAGCCATCAGCAGTAGGTAACAAATTCTCATAGGGAGGGACAGTTCTCCCTAGTTTCAGTTTCAAGGTGGGGATGTTTATTTAATCCTTTACAGCGTCCTGTCTTAACATGTGGCTTAGGACATGAATCCATAAATATCCTTTAAACATGGAATTTTTGGTTCATTCTTCCTTCGTATGATGCATGGCAAAGCACCAGTTAGAAAGCGAAGTTAGGGCTTTCAGTGCACATCTTTACCAGGGGAAGTGTTGCTGTGCTCTCTGATTGCTGGTCGCCGCATTTGGCAAGCGCTCCTGCACAGCCTGTTGAGGTGGTTCCGACTCATGACGACCCGAGCACAACAGAACAAAGTGCTTTCTATAAGACTTAAAACATTAAATGAACCCTCAGGTTGCATGTCCCTCACAAGAACAAAGCAAGCCAACACGAACTTAATGAAGATCTTTACTTTTTCCAGTATATTTAGAGGCAACACGAACATTTTCTACGCCACTTCATGCCACGAGAACAGACAAGGCGGTTTACAATTCAGATGTAGCACCTACAGGAGACAGCTCCAGTTTCTCCATTCTCCGGTGTGTAGCTCCTGTTCTGTTTAATCGGAACTGTACATCAATGTGTGGGGAAAGAAAGCGGATCCTGTTCTGGAGTGGGGGGTGGAGGTGGGGGTGGGGTAGATGTCAGCCTATTCAGACTCTCTGACACGTGGCTACCAAAGGACAGGTTAAAAATGCCACCTCCTGCGAATTCTAGGTGTTTGTTGATTCCAACATTCAAGGCAGACCTCTGGCACAGAAAGAATACTTCAAAGGTATGGGAATGCATTCATGTTTGTTTGTTTGGGGAGTCTTGCGGAGATTCTTATTAATCTTTGCACAGCCATGTTTTAGGGATGCCCCTGTCAATTACCTTGTGGCCACCTGTTTATTGGTGGCAGATTCCACTTTTTGCCTTTGGTAGCAAACAACTTAATGAGGAACACAAACTAGCTGTCTGTGTATTTACCCTCTGCAAGGGTCTATTCCTTGTCTCAGACTACGTAACTACCACTATAAAAATCTCTTCTTGTGAGCTGTCTCTAAATGGAACTTCCCAGTTCCATTTGTTTCCCTGAGCTTTCTCTGCAACAATTTATTCTTTCTTCCTAAACAGACCTGTAGGTATGCAAGGCCGTTTGTAAATTATATGGTGCTAGCAATATCATGAAATATCATGACTGCAGTTTATGGGCAGATGAAGGGGGATGAGTTGTAACAAGAATAAATTACACAAAATTCGTTGGGGGAGGAATAAGAGAACATTGGTGCTAGCGAAATGATTAAACTTCAGAGTGGTACTTACTGAGGACATTAAATTAGGTGACCTTAGGAAGGGATGGGCACTGAGAATGGGATTCTAGGAGAATTATCTTCCATTATCTCAGAAAGAAAGAAGGGGACGCCGTATCAGTCCAAGATCAGAAAAGTACAGGGTAGCTGGATATTAGCAAATAAAGCAGTTAACTGAAAACAGCCATGTCTTCAGAGTCGCTTGGAACATACTACATGAAAATCACATGCTGTTGAAATCGCAAGCAGCCTAGATGCTTTTCAGGTCATCCATCTTATATCTAATTTTGCCTTTTTGCACACATGTCTTGCCTTAAGCGTACTACCTTGCATTGTCTCTGTTATTGATATAACATGATGAGCTTTGGGGACTAGAACACCAGTCACGTGCTCCAGGCTTTCTCTCTGCCTTATTTGCTGTGACTCTGACATGGGATGATGACTCTGACTGATACTTGGATGCTAAGTGAGGAGCCATGAATGGATGCTTGGATCTGGATGAGAAAATAAGGCTCTTCCGAAAAAGAACAATAGAAATAAAAAGAAAAGCAAGATTGTGTGTTTTGCTCTTGAGTATTTTAAGTTTTAGAAGCAGCATGTTATGGAAACTAGAGTCGACATGCAATCAGCTGTCAACCGAGGGAAGTCTGGTCCTTGGATTCAGGTCAATGAAAAGCATAGATCAATTCTACATCAGAGTCTGGGGCAGCAGCAACAGCATTACCGAAAACTGTTGGAAATGCACATTTCTTGACCTATTAAATCAGAGATAGGGTCGTGGGATGTGTGCCTTACCCTGCCTTTTCAGGGGGTCTTATATGGAGAAAAGATGGAAATTACCATGTGTTATGATTTTGTTGGGACTCACTGTGTTAAGTGAAGCAGCAGCTGAGAAATCACATGATGTACGGCATTGGCCCAATTTTCTGCAAAAGACCTCTTTAAAGTGTTAAAAAATGAAGATGTCCCTTGGAAGACTAAGGAAGGCCTCCCATGATTGCTTCAATCATGTGCATGTGAGAGCTGGCAATGAATACGGAGGTCTGGAAATGAATTTATGGATTTTGTGGATGTAATCTGGTGTCAATTTGCAAAGGAATGGGATCTAGTCTGTCAATCAGGTCTTAGCTTGATGACCTGGGGGCACCAGAGAAATAAATAGCTCACTGTAGGCCAGATACACACAAACACTCTCTCTTTTGTTGTCCTGCTGAGAAGAAACTTGTTGATATGCCAGAGTCCTGGAGCAGAGGGAGCCACATGGAGATCCATACCAGTGCTGAGTCTCATCCACTGCCATGCCACTGGATCCACAAGACTTTCTACCCACTGGTATGTGATCTTCCTGCATTCAGTATCATTGCATGTGTTTCATGAGCCTGGTATGGGCTAATATCAGACTTATGGACTTGATCTGGACTGAGCTGGGATATATTTTCAATTCGCAGTTGTTCTTTGCTATAAAGTTCCCTCTTACACACATGAGTGTCTCTGGATTTGTTTCTCTAGTCTACCCGGATTAATACCACTTTGAATTATGCAGGTGATGAAAAATATTAAATGGACTACTAGAAGAAAAAAAATACATCTGTCTTGGAGTTAGTGCAGTCAGTACGCTCCTTAGAAGTAAGGATGATAAGAGTTTGTGTCGGGTTGGGCCCCGGTGGCACAGTGGTTGATTGAGGGACTGCAGTCCATTGGCTTGGTGGTTCAAATCCAGCAGCAGCTCTCCGGGAGCAAGGCTGGGTAGCTCCCACGACCACCAGAAGGCAGTGATGCCAAAAAAAGAGACTTTGTTTCAGGTGGTTTGAACGTGGCAACAGGTGGCATCAGTCCCTGGAAAAAGAATTCATGCTGGGTAAAGTAAAGGACCAGCAAAAAAAGAAAGGAGAAAAAAAAAAAAGAAGACTTTGAGTCGGATGCATTGGCACTTTGGCTACGACAATCGGCTCATCATAACAACAGTCGGAGAATGGCGCAGGAATCAGCAGCACCTAGTCCTGTTGAACCTAGGGACACTAAATGAGTTAGAATGGCACCCATGGAACCCAACAAACACCACATTGGAGAATTGGCCACCTTGCTCCTGAAAGGATGTTCCAGCATCTCCCCCAATACCTGTGAGTTTGGTAGAAATGAACTGCGGGCCCCAGAGCTACAGAATTAATTTCTACATTTGAATGACCAAGTGATCGGCATGTGCATAAAAGCCTGGGAACGTTGATTTAGACGGGCAGACATGGTTAGAACCATCTCAGACTAGAAAGAGCCTGCCAGCAGCTACGAGTTCTCCAGTGATCTCTCTCCAATTTCCTCCTGAGATGCCGTCTTCCCCCAGAGGATGTGTCCGATAGTAATCACTGTATTAATCCTCTGAATGGCCAAGTTTCTTTCTCTACTAAAGAACCTTCTCTGAGCTATGTATGCTTTAAAATATTTCAGTATGAAAACAATTATCCCAATTTAACTGATAAGAAGAATTTCTTAAAGAATTATTCCCAATAGAAAGTCATACCATTAGTGAGTGGAAGAGAAGATAAAATCTCGACTTTGAGAATCTTATTCCATGCTACCATGAAATGCCAGATCCTTATTTTTTTTTCAGATCCTTATTATCAGTGGACTATGCTATCTGATAATGACTGGTCTAAATTAGAGCCTATTTATCTGATATTAAACCAATTTTAAGGTACAAAAATCAAAATATTTCAGGGTACCCATGAATATAGTATTTTGAGTATTGCTGTTGACAGATTTTGAAAAGAGAGGTTACTGACACAAGACAAGAAAACATCCTAGTGATTCTCAAACTACCTATAGCAAGGAATAATCCATCACCACCACTGCATAACCTATTACATAATGATACTGTTGTAAAGTATAAAAGGAATGAACAGAAAACGAAGAATAATAGACAAAAGGACAATTTTAATAGATGTTAAAATATTATTATATTTAAAATATAATTATTATAAAAATGTCTATCTGCTTACCTGACTTTCTGTACTTACTACTGTTAAGGATTAGCAATAAACAGTTTGCAAACTATTATTGCTTTGGAAGTACATTTTGGGTAGCAAGACACTAGATATTTTACCATGTGGGGTTATAGTCAGGTCAGTTTTAAGCTCCATAAAACAGGTTAAACAAATTGTATGCCCTAGATTTTCGCCCACAAAAAGGTCTAGCTGGCCATTGATATTTTCTTCAGGGTTAGTTCTGGGAAAATTAGTAGTTTTTGTTGTTTGTTTATTCACTTATTCAAGCAACATTTAAAGATAATAGACTTGAAGCAGATCCTTAGGATACAAAACTGAATAAGGTCTGGTCCTTAGTCTTAAGGGTTCACATGGTAAAAAATAATGATCTTCTCATTTCTGTACATTTCTTATCAATTTCAACATCCATTCTTTCATCTCCACATTGTTCATAGTAAAATTAAGAGGTTTGTATTTATTTACTTAAAAGATAATTTTATTGGGGGCTCTTATAGCTCTTATAACAATCTATAAATCAAATGAGTCAAGCACATCTGTACATACGCTGCCATCATCGCTTTCGAAACACTTTCTCCTTGAGTCCTTGGTATCAGCTCCTCTTTTTACCCTCCTTACCCCCTCCCACCTTCGTAACCCCTTGATAAATTGTAAATTATTGTTATGTTCATATTTTACACTGGCCACTGTCTTTTTTCACCCATATTTCTGCTGTTCTTCTACCCAGCAGGGTGAGAGGTGCAAAGTTATGTATTACTCATTGCTATCTGTTCCCCTTTCCTTGTCTCCTCCCCTCTCGTTCCCTCCCCTCCTGATAGAGCCCCTCCCATTTCTGTTCCTGAGGGGTTTGTCTGTCCTGGGTTCTGTGCATTGTAAGCTCTTCTCTGCACCAGAGTGCATGCTTCAGTCTAGCCAGAACTGAAAGGCAGGACTGGGGTCATGACAGTGGAGGTGCTGGTGGTGCTGGGGAAGAGGCTTCTGATGAAAGCATCCTCATTCACTTTTCAATCTGTTATACTGTGGTGGCTTGAGTGTTGCTGTGAGACTGAAAGCTAGGTCACCGTATTTCAAATACCACCAGGGTTACTATGGTGACCGGGTTTCAGCAGATCTTTCAAACCAACAACAAATTATGAAGAAGGGATGGGGGATCCATTTCTAAGCCATTAGCTGTTAGGGAAGGGCAGCCTCCTCCGAGTAGTGTCAATGTTAAGGATATGGCTCTAGCAAAGCTTTCGGGACCTTCATTTGTTGGTGGAACAATGAGAAGAGACAGCTACAAGCCTCCATTACTCCTCAGAATGTGAAGTATACAAAGTATGAATCCAGGAAGCTTGGAAGTAGTCAAAGCCAAAATGGGTGGCGGGAAGAATATGGCCCTAGGCATTAGTAAGCTGAAATGAGCTGGTGTGGGACATTTTGAGTCAGACAATCTTGCGGTTCATTAGGCCAGAAAGAACAAATTCAAGAAGAATGGCATTGTACTCATCATATTAAAAAAAAAAACAGCATTTAAAGATTTACTTGGATGTATAATGCTGTTTGTGATAGGATAATATCTGTGCACCTACAAAGAAGTCAAATTAATATAACTATTATTCACATAAATGCACCAATGACTAAAGCAAATGGTAAGGAAATTGAAGAATTCTGCCATTTTCTTTTGTCAGAAATGGATCAAACATGTTATCAAGATGCATTGATAATACTGATTAAAATGTTTGAGTTGGAAACAAAGAGAAAGGATCAGTTGGTGGAGAATATGGTTTCGGTACTAGAAATTAAAATGGAGAGTCTATGACAAAATTTTATAAGACTTCTTATTTGCAAACACTTTTTGATAATAACATAAAACAGTGATGATATATATGAACTTTGCCACCAGTTGAAAAACACAGGAATCAAATCGGCTATATTTGTGGGAAGAGATTAAGTAGAAGTTCAATATTATCAACCAAAATAAGTCAGGGTCTGACAGTGGAAAATTGAAACTGAAAAAAATTAAAACAAGTCCAGGAGAGCCTAATATGACCTTAATTTAGAGACCATATCAACAACAGATTTGACACATTCAGCACTAATGACTGAAGACCAGATGAGTTGTGGGATGACATCAAGTACATGAAGAAAGCAAAAGACATTTAGAAGATATGAAAGAGAGAAAAGATAAAAGTGGATGTTAGAGAAAACTCTAAAATGTGCTCTTGAGTTGAAAGAAACTACAGTAAAAAGAAGAAATGACCACATAAATGAGATAAACTGAAAACATCAATCTTAAGAAGATAAAGTATTACAATGAAGTGTGCAGAGACCTGCACAATGAAGTGTGCAGAGACACAAGCAGAAGGAAGAATATCTTATAATGAAATAATTAAAGAAAAAAAATTCAAGCCTCAAGTTGAAATTTAGAAGGATTCTATGGGTAAAATACTGAAGGGTATGGGAAGCATCAAAAGAAGATGAAAGGAATACCGAGTGACTATACCAAAAGCATTTGGTCAACATTCAACCATTTCAAGAAGTAGGATGAAATCAAGAATGCCATGCTACCCTGAAGACATTAGCAAAAAACAAGCCTCCAAAAATTGGCAGCATACCAAATGAAATATTTGAAAAAACTGATGCAACATTGGAAAAATTCAGTTGTTGACTACACAATTTGGGAGACAGCTTTCCTGCCAACTGACTGGGCAAGATCCTTGTTTGTGCCCATTACACCCGAAAAGTTTTAACAAGCCAGTGGAAACACTCACTGTCTTGCCAAGAAATTAGGAAGACAGCTACCTGGACAATTATCTGGAAGAGACTTGTACTCATACTCAGTCCAAACAAATGTGATGCCCCAGAATGTGAAAATTATTGAACAATATCAATAATATCACTTGTAAGTAAAATTCTGTTAAAGACAATAATAATAAGAAAAACTACCACAGTAATACAGAAACAGGGAGCTATCCGGGATTCAGATTATATTCAGAAAAGGACATGGAAAAAAAAAAAAGAAAAAGACATGGAATGAGTGGTATCATTACTGATGTGGATGGACCTAGGCTTAAAACAGAGAACAACAGGCAGATGTTTACTTGTGTTTTATTGACTATGTGAATTATTTGATTGAGGGTCTTAGGGCAAAGTATGGATTACATTGTGAAGAATGGAATTCTAGGCCACTTCACTATGTCCACTTGGGCCAGGAGGCAGTTGTTCAAACAGAATCAGGGGATTTTAAAGCTTCATGCTTTAAAACTAGATGTGTGCCAGGTCTGTATCCTTTTACTACACTTCTTCAATATGTATGCTGAGCAAATATCATATTTTTCGGACCCCCCTGCAAAGTGGAGAAAATGAGGGTGAGTCTTATGGTCAGAAGCTGTGATACCCCAGAATACGTTAGTGTGCTGGTTCTGCTTGGTTCATAATATTTCTTTCTTGTTTTCCTGCTTTAAAATCTGGGTGTGTATTGTGGCCCCCCGAATGTGGTAATACAAGGAGCTGTGCTGACCATGCAGGGGGTTAAATAACAGAAATGTGGGTGACACTGAGGCAAAACACTAAGGGCGTGCAACAGAACAGCAAAGGGAGTAGGGCAAGGAAGCCCAGAGGGAGTTCCAAAAATAGACTTTGGGGCCAGGGCATGGCACCCCATCAGACTCTACCAGAAAACACTCCTACAGGCCAACACATAGTCCTTGAACTATTTACAGATCTTTCTTTGTCTTCGTCATTGGTTTGGTGCTGTTGGTGGTGGTGTTGGTGCTTTCGTTGCTTTATTTTGCTCTGTCATGTTTTTTGTGCATGTTATTATTTCCATGAGTCTATCTAGATATGATAGGCTGGATAAGCATCCTGGAGGAGAAAACAATGGGACCAACGGTTCTGGCAGGACATGCGAGGGGGTTGGGTGGGGGAAAGAAGTGGGAGCTAACAAACACAGGAATAAGGGAACAGCAAGTGATCCAAAATCGGTGGTGAGTAAGGTGTAGGAAGCCTGGTAGGATGTGATCAAGGGCAACCTAACCGAGAGAAATTATTGAAAACCAAATGAAGACTGAGCATGATAATGCAACAAGAGGAAAGTACAAGGAAATAAAGGAAAGTATGAAGAGGCGAAGGGCATTTATAGAGGTGTAAATCAGAGGTTCCCAAACTTATATGGTCTACTGCCCTCTTAAAAAAAAATTCCTCATGATCTCCCTAGCAATGAAAACCTTTTGTACTCCAGTCCAGAATCCAGGATAAAGTGTAGGTATCTGCTCTTACAGTGCTATTAGATCATTCCACACACCACCGGGGGGGGGGGGGCAGTGGCGCCCACTTTGGGAAACTACGGTCTAAATAGTGGCATGTACATATGTAAATATATTTCTATATGAAGATGGGGAAATAGATCTAAGTGCATATATTTGTAGGTTTAGTATTAAAGTAGCATATGGACATTGGGCTGCCACTCAAGTACGCCCTCAATGCAAAAATACTTTGTTCATTAAACTGGCACTCCACGATGGTCATCTTCCTCACACGATTGCTGATGACAAAGCAGGTACATAAGCAAATGTGGTAAAGAAAGGTGATAGTGCCTGGCTAACAAATGATATAACATCTAGGGTCTAATGGCTTGAAGGTAAACAGACGGCCAACTAGCTCAGAAGCAACAAAGCCAACATGGAAGAAGCACACCAGCCTGTGTGACCACGAGGTGTCGAAGGGATCAGGTATCAGGCATCAAAGAAGAAAAAAAATCCAAATCATTGTGAATGAGGGGCAGTGTGGAGTGGGGATCCAAATTCCATCTGTAGGCAACTAGACATCCTCTTACAGAAGGGTCATGGGGAGGAGACAGTCTGTCATACTGCAGTGTAGTAACCATGAAACATAACAACTTTCCCCTAGTTCCTAAGTGCTTCCTCTGCCCACCCACTATCATGCTTCTAATTTTGCCTTACAAATCCGGCTAGACCAGAGGATGTACAATGGTCCAGATAGAAAACACAGGGACTGCAGGACAGATGAACCCTTCAGGATAGGTGCTGAGGGTGGCAATATTGGGAGGATGGAAGGGAGGTGGAGTAGAAAGGGGGAACAGATTACAAGGATCTACATATAACCTCCTCCTTGGGGGATGGGTAACAGAAAAGTGGGTGAAGAGAGACGTTGGACAGTGAAAGATATGACAAAATAGTACTAATTTATAAATTATCAAGAATTCATGAAGTAGTGGGGAGGAATGGGAAAAAAATGAGGAGCTGACACCAAGGACTCAAATAGAAAGCAAATATTTTGAGAATGATGATGGCAATGAATATACAAATGTGCTTCACATCATAGATATATGTATGGATTGTGATGAGTTGTATGAGCCCCCAATAAAATGGTAAAAAAGACAAAAGAAATGTGGGTGAAAGGAGACAATGGACAGTGTATGACACAAACACCCAACAATAGATAATCAGTCAAGGATTCATTAGGGTGCTATTGTGAGAAAGGGGGATACAAAGAGAAGCTGATACCAAGGGCTCAAGTACAAAGAACATGTTTGGGAAATGTCGATGGCAACATATGTGCAAGTACAATTGAATGATGGATTGCCATAAGGTTTGTAAGAGCACCCCAATAAAATAATAAATAGTAAAATAATTAATAAACAAATATTTTTAAAGGAAAAAAATCGTGTACTATATGAAGAACATAATATCACAATTGGAGGAAGCCTCATTAACAATGTACAATATGCAGATGACACAAGCTTGCTTGCTAAAAGTGAAGAGGATTTGAAGCACTTACTGATGATCAAAGATTATACCGATAGTATACATTACGATGTAATGTATAGAAAAAAAATCCTACATCTGAACTGATAGACCACATGAAGGTAAACAGGAAAAGATTAAGGTTGTCAAGGATTTAATTTTCATTGGATACACAATCAATATATAGAAGCAGTAGTCAAGAAATTGAACTACATACTGTATTGGGTCAACCTACCTCACCAGACCTCCTTAAAATGTTAAAGAATAAAGTTGTCCTTTTGAGGGCTAAGGTGAATCAGATTCAAGCCATGGTCATTTCAGTCCCATCTGTATGTGATGCTAGAAAATGCATTCTATTGGTAGGTGCCCAGTCATTATGACCTTAGGTACAATAGAACTTGTCCTGTGCCATCCTCACAACCATTATTATATTTGAACCGATTATTGCAACTACTACCAATCCAAGTCATCTCATCAAGATCTCCCTCTTTGTCATTGCCCTTCTACTCTACTGTGTTAGTCTGGATAGACTAGAGAAACAATATTTATAGATACTCATATTTTATAAGTGAGAGTTTTATGTAAAGGGTAAATGTACATTAAGAAAGCATCCCAACCCAATCCATTTCAAACCCCTATGTCCAACACCAATCTATAAAGTCCTCAAACGTACAAAACACACCCAATGGTGCCGAATGCAGGAGGAAAGCCAATTCAGTGAGCATGTAAGAATCTCAGCGCTGGCACACAGGGCTGCATCAGGGTAGATCTGTGTGACTTCTCCTCTGGGATTTCTCACAGCAAGTGAGCCTTGCCAGCTGAGGCAGATAACTAGCTAATGTAGCCACAATAGGCCCAACCATCAGAGAGCAAGAGACCAGAAAGGTGAGGGTTTCCTAGCTATTTATCTTCCCACCCCTCAATTAACCTCACATGTTTTCATTGGCCAGGTGGACACAACAAATCTTGATAATCATCTCTACCAAACATAATGTCCTTTTCTAGAGACTGTTCTCTCCTGATAACATGCTCAAAGTATGAGACCAAATCTAACCATTCTTGCTTTAAAAAAAAATTTTTTTTAACCATTCTTGCTTCTAAGGAGAATGCTGGATGTATATTTTTCAATACAGTTTTGTTTATTCTTTCAACTGTGCTCACTACTTTCAAAATTCTTTGTCAGTACCAGAATTCAAATGCATCAGCTCTTTTTATTCTCCCATGTACATTATCTAGCTTTCAAATGCTTTTGAGGTGATTGTAAATGTCATTGTTTGGGTCAGGCATGCCTGAGAGCTCTACATGATATCCTTATCCTTAAAATTTAAAAAAGGTGTTGTTCAGTAGACTTACCAAATGCAATGCATTGCCTGATCACGTGATGGCTGCTTCCATGAACATTGATTATGAATCCAAGCAGGCATAATCTCTGAGAGCTTCAATCTTTTCTCTAGTTTATCATGCTATTGTCTATTGGTCCAGTTTTTTTAATTGAATAGAATGAAATTAAATTTAAAACTGCATTCCTTGATCTTTATCATGAAGTGCTTTAAGTGCTCACTTTCAAGTAGATTGTGCCATCTGCATTTTGAATGTTGCTTAAGAAGCCTTCCTCCAGTGTTGATGCCATGTTCTTCATGTAGTCTAGATTCTTTGATTATTTTCTCAGCATACAGATTGAACAAATTGGCAATAGAATACAAACCTGATGCACACCTTTCCGAATTTTTTGGGGGGCATCACTGACCTCTGGTGGGCGCAGGAGGCTCAGTCATGCTCCTGGAGACCTGCTGCTGGATTTGAACCGCCAGCTCAGTGGGCCACAGTCCCACACACAACCACGATGCCACGGGGACTCAGCCTTTTTTTGTTTTTGTTTTGTTTTTTGTACCTTTCCAGATTTTAAACCATGAAGTACTCCCTTGTTGTGTTCATATGACTGCCTCTTGATCCATTCTGTGATCAAGAGCAAACTTGACAACTGTTTTTCTGATATTCACTTTGATATTTTCTTTCTTATTCCTTTTTAAATGCCCTTTTGCTTTCTTCACATATGATATTCCTTATGTTATCCTATGACCTGTCATGTCTTCGGTCATTGGTGTTCAGTGAGAAAACTCTATTATTGAAATGTTCAAAAAAATTCAGGTGAGA
This sequence comes from Nesogale talazaci, assembly GCA_004026705.1. NCBI lineage: Eukaryota > Metazoa > Chordata > Mammalia > Afrosoricida > Tenrecidae > Nesogale > Nesogale talazaci. The sequence goes on along the minus strand of PVJH01000040.1, from coordinate 455,934 downwards.
GATACTCAAGTTCTTATTTTGACTCTGTATTTCAAATTTCTTTCTTTTTTTTGGGGGGGGCATCACTGACCTCTGGTGGGAGTAGGAAGTCCAGCCTTGCTCCTGGAGAGCTGCTGCTGGATTTGAACCACCAATCCAGTGGGCTACAGTTCTGCACCTAACCACTACGCCACCGGGTCTCAGCCTGTATTTTAATTTTTTTTAGCCTTCATCTGGCTTGACAGATGAGCAATTGATACATGTCTTGTTTAGGCTGCTGACATTGAGTTGCTCCATTATCTCTTCCTACAGATCTAGTTGATGTGTTTTCTGTGTAACCCATCTGTAGCAGTCCATATGAATAGTTACTGTTTATGTGGGGTAAAGTATTTGTGATGTAGAAAGTATTGGTTTTGCAAAAGTCTATCATGCAATCTCAAGGTTCATTTCTATTGTCAAGATCATATTTTCCAACTTTAATAAGTAAGAAAGAATGGATACATTTGAATTAGTAGTTGGCCAAGAATAACAAGAAATTTTCTTGGAATTGATGATGATGGAACTTCATCTTAACTACTTTGGTAAGTTATCAAGAGAGACCAGTCTGTGAAAAAGGATATCATGATTGGTGAAGCAAAGGGTCACTGGGGAAAAAAAAAAAGATCTTCAGGAGAATGGATTGACACAGTAGGCCAGCAGTTCTCAACTTATGGATCTTGACACCTTTGGGGTCAAATGACCCTTTCACAGGGGGTTACCTATGACCAAATTTATGATTGTTTTAGGAACTGAGACACTGCTCCTCCATCCATCTCCAGATGGCCTGCCCACATGCAGATAAACCAACATACAGGGTCACCACAACATGAGGAGCTGTATCAAAGGATCACAGCCTTAGGAAGGTTGAGAACCACTGCAGTAGGTGCTACAATGAGCTCAAATATAAGAATTTTGAGGATAACACAGGACCAGGCAGTGTTCTGTTGCGTTGTACATTTGGTTGCAATGAGTAATAATCAGCTCAAGAACCCCTATTAATCCAATTACCTTCCTTCCTTCTTGCCTTTGTGAATTCAACATTTTACAAGTATAAAACATATTGACAGTAATGACCCTAATGATACAACCTTATGTCAACTCAATGTGATCTTTCAATCACCTGTTCCATCTCTCTTCCACTTTTAATAACCACTAATAAATGTTAATAAGTGTATATTTGTCTTTGCATAAATGAAGTTATACAGTCTTTTTATCTAATTTGACTTTTTCACTCAGCATAATGACTTCCAGTTCCATCTCTACTGTACCATGCATATAAGGTGACCCCGTTTCACCTCTGACTTTGTAATATTCCACTGTATATATGTATTGATTGTTTTCCTTCTGATGTCTGTCCATCCCCAAGTATAAAGTACACATCTTGGTGATGACAAAGGTTTGATCTAAGTTTTCTCTTTGAGTTCATTACAGTTAAGGGTCTTTAGCTCTTTGACTTGTTTATCAAAAGCAGAAAATATTGATTTATATATTATTTCTTAAGTTTAGTCTATCCTTGGTGACTCCATGCCTACAAAATTAAAATAAATGTGCCTATTTAATGGAAACTGATGACCATTTATTTTCTTTATATCTGGAGGGAGACCAAGTTAAGATACAAGAGAAGAGAAGTTTATCTTCATTACCTCTGTCTTCTTAGTGCTGTGTCTTCATTTCCAAGTCTGCGAGGTACATGTGAATAATCTTTTTTCCTTCTTTCTTCTTTTAGAAGGATGATCTTTCTGTTCAGAGCAGCCATTCGCATAATATTATAATGAGGGCTAGCAAAGCGTTGACTACTAAAGGTATTTTTGTATCCTTTTTTCTTCACTATGATATTTTCATGGCCTTTCACCCTGCCTATCACATGGTAAGTGCGGGGAAAGTGTTCATTAAATGACTACTGTATTAGTCCGGGTAAACTAGATGAACAAATTTCATAGACACGAATATGGATATAAGGAAAGGGTTTATATACAAAAGAAATGGAACACCGAGAAAGCATCCCAACCCAGTCCAGTTCAAAGTCACAAGTCTGATATTGGCTCATATGCCTGATACCAGTCTATAAGGTCTCCTTCCAACTCACGAAGTCACAGGCCAGTGGGTGCAGAATCCCAATGCTGACAGGGGTCTCCCCATGACTCCTTGCTTCCAGGGCTCAGGGTTCATCAACAGCATTCAGTGGTGGAAGATATGCTGGCGGGATATCCACATGGCCTTTCCAGCTTCAGAGGTCTGGCTCCATTAGGGCCAAGCCGTGTGGCTTCTCCAGCTCCTCAGATGCTGCCATCTTGTCTTGTCCATGATTCATCATCTCTAAGACTAACTCCCAACAACTGGGGAAGATAGCGTCTCATCTTCACGAAGGAAATATCGTGAGATTTCCCAGAAGTCTCAGGAGAAAGCCATGCCCACATGGAGGCCTCATTGGCTACTCAGTGGCTATCTCCAGATTAAGTCTAGACCCCACCCCAATGTCTCAGTCATGAAATTAACATAAGCACATGACCGCCACAACTGCTAAATAAATATGTCATGTGGCAGAAAAATGTTTTCCCCCTAAAAGACTGATAGGGACAAGAACAAATACTTAGGCTTCCATCATCTGTCTGGTCTCAAGTTCTGTGCTCCTAAGGGCTCACCTCCTCCCAGGCTACCTTCTCTATAAAGGCCTGCTTGATTGATGTAAAATGCATATCTACTTTTGTCACTTTCTAACTCCAGACACATTCTTGCTGCCATCAGATTGTAATTCAGTTACCCCATTAGGTGACATTCAAGCAAAAAGAAGGGCTTAATAGAGGATTGAGAACTGAGGATGGTTGTGGTTTCACATTGCATCACTAACTATGAGGTAGCAGTTTGAAGCTACCAGTTTCTCTCAAGGAGAATGATGAGACTTTCTACTCCCATAAAGAGTAGAACTATTTTAAGTCAGAATGGCTGCATGGTAATAGTTTGTGTCTTTGAATAGAGGATTCTTTAAAAGGTACAAGGAATTAGGAATCAGAAACTAATTGGATGAGATGGTGGAGAGGAAGGAAGACTTTAATAGGGACATTACGGTATTGGGCTGGTGAAGAATATACTGTAACATTATATTATGAAGATGCCTGCTAATTTTCTGCTTCTATCTCTATCCCTACTCTTCCCTACCACACATAATGTACAAAATATAGGAAACTCTCTGAGAATCACTTAGCAATGTGGTACAAAATTCAAGGAAACACAATTGTAAAACCTTTGTAATTCTAAAAAATGATATGGTGTTCTTCATGTTCTTTAGCTTTAGTGATAGGTCTTTCCATTAAGGTGGCAATGAAATCTTTAAAGTTCTATACTGTTCTATATACTGATTTCATTGGTGAGAAGAGGCATGGATGGGGAGGAAGTTATTCAAAATGTGTTTCACTGCTTTGTGAGTGCTAACTCAACAACCTCCTGGAAACAAAACGTGGAGGACAAGCTGGTAACAAAAAGGTTCTGGCGATCTGATGAGTCAGATAAAGAAGGAGGGAGTCATAGAGTATATGGTGAATGGCATGGGACCTGTCATCAGACCTGGTTAATTATGTGATCCACCATATTTAATTAGTCGATGATCTTAGACAAGTTCATTAAAGTTACTTAAAGTGCCCTCTCTAAACAAAAGTGTCTGTATCTATATCATGAGAATTATAATAGCACCTATTTCATAGATCTATTGTGAGGGCTAACTAAGACTTTTATCAACAATATACCTTTGTTCGAGAAAATGGTCAATAAATAGAAACTACTATTGTAATCCATTATTTATGTCCTACTGTGGTAGTTTCCATCTTACTATGATGCTGGAAGATTTGCCACTGGTATTCCAAATATTAAAAAGGTCACTCTGAGGAAATATTTTAGCAAAACTTCAAGACTAAGAAAGAGTAGAGAAGATCTGATGATTTGTTTCAGAAAACTTTCCAGTAAAAAGGATGGGTTACTCACAGAAGAATGTCATACTTGGTAAAGAAGCGAGCCAGTGAAAATGAGAGAAACCTGCCTGAAGACAGAGTGACACAAGGGTCATACGAATGGACTCCCACATCCCAGTGATGATGCTGAGCAGGGAAGACTGGCCTGCCTTGTATTCCACCATGATGGAGATATCATGAATCAGAGCCAAGTCAAGGGGAACTAACAATGACAATAGCAGCATTATGAGAATAATGACATGACCCAACAATAGAAAAACTACAGTGGGATTCATGGCATGTGAACAGAGTACACTTCCCAAAGGACTTGCCATTTCCAAACATCTATTAGTCAAGAATTCCACGTGGAATTTATGTTCATGGTAGCCTTGTTTCCTACTGATATAATAAATATGAATTACAAGCAATTAATATTATTTTCAAATAGCAGGACGGTCTTTCTTCTCACTGAAATTAAAGGAGAACAGATTTCTGAGCGAGCAAGAAACACCATTTCCTTAAGAACAGTGAGTTTCTTAGGGTATGCTCTGGAACATGGGATGCTCCCCTACCTGACAGATCCCATCCAAAAAGAAGGTGAATCTTATACCATGCAATCATGAGACAGATAGTACACAGAGCTGAGAGCACTTGTCTGAGAACTGATTTTGAGGTACATGTTGATTTTGATGGGCAATCTCCAGAGTTCGGAGACATCACACTTCGCTTCATGGAGCCAAAGTCCAGACAGGACCAGATGCTATGGAGTCCATTTTGCTTTTTGTGGGCCCATGTGTGTCAGAGGAGAACTTGCCTCTCAGGGTTTGAAACTTATAGATGGATATAACCAGACCTTTCTTTTGAAACCTCTTTGAGTGAACCAAAATCACCACACCTTTGGTTTGCAACTAACCATGTTAGCCCAACTTTGAACCTGTGGTAGAATCCTTGAAGACCTTATCTAATGCAGTACAGTGTCTGACTCCTAGGTCTAGGGTCAGACTGAGATTTGACCTTTTCAAAAAGTTCTCAGATGTCTGTGGGGTCACTCTGTAATGGCCACTGATTGAGAGGTCACGTCCTAGTGAAGAAGAGTTTCGAATGTAAACTCTTCTTGATGAGCGGTGAGCATTATTAAGGATGCCATTTTCCTCCCTGAAACATCCTCTACAAGTACTTAGGGACTCTGGCAGTTCCACTCACATAGTCAACATGTCCGTCTGCCATTTCCTTTCCTGCCCCACGGTTGTTTCAACTTGCAGATCCATGACCAACATGTATTTGGTGCAGATCCATGACCAACATGTGCATGGTGTTTTCCTGATTTGTCTACATTATATGTTTTGTTGGTTTTAGAACCAGAATTAGTTTTTCTATCACCTCTGTCCTAAAATCTTCCCCCAAAGCCCTGGTCTCTTTCCCTGTTCATAGGAAATACGCATATCAGATAGAGATAACAGTGGTTTTACCAGAATAGACAAAGATAAGTGAAAAAGGTTTTGCTACTCTACTCCCGTTCCCCTTCATCCAGGCAAGGGTCAACTGCAAATAAGAAAATCTCTGCAATCGACGTATGCAGACAAGCTCTCTCAGTAATAGAGAGAGCATGCCCCATTAGAATTGTTTTTTAACAGTTTCAATCAAAACAGTGGTGTCTGTGAGTGTTTTCTAGGCCTTTGACATTCGAGGCAGGAGGTACCGTGGTTCTCAACCTTTCTAATGCTGCAGCCCTTTCATACAGTTCCTTTTGTTGTGATGACCTCCAACCATGCAATTATTTTTGTTGCTACTTTATCACTGTCCTTTTGCTACTGTCATGAATCCAGCGACTCCTGTGAAAGGTCTGTTCAACCTGACAAGGGGTCACGACCCACAGGTTCAGTGAGAACAGCCGACTTATGTCGACTGTATTGTCTTGGTTCCAAAGGAGTTCATCTCAATAGATGTTCTCAGGACACAGGATGCCCAGGGGGATTCAATATGAGTAAGTTTCCAGAAAATCGAGAACGGCATCAGTGAGGAAAAGGCCAGGAAAGTTTTTCAGAGGAATTTTTTTTCCCACCATGACAATCTCCCTGCTCATGTTTAGAGGGTACCAAGTGGCATCCAGAGAGAATTCTATCAGGAAGGCTTGCTCCATCTACCCAGCACTCTGGATCCTGCCCTGTCAGTTTTACTTTAGTTCCCAGCGCTCAAATCATCTTTCAAAAGAACGTGATTCGAGTCCTTTGAAGGTTTCTAAACTGCCGTTCTGATGTGCCTTAATTGAGGAGTGTAGAGTTTGACAGGGAAGAGTTAGAGAGATGGAAACATTGCCCACAGAACTATATGCCCCCAAATGAAGGATATGTTAAGAAACTACAGCTTCCCCTTTTGATATTTGTATATATTTAATGTTGCTATATTTAATAAGGGTTTCTGTGATTTTGTAACAATACTTTTCATTGCCCTCCTACATAATACCTAGCATACTTCTTTTTTTTTTTTTTTGACCAGAATCAAATGAAAACTAAAATACCAGCCCTTGCAATGGGTGCTTCTAGTCATGTGTCATAAATTGATTTCCTCTATGAATTTCATTAAAGATTCATTACTGAGTTTTCTCAATTAAAAATTACTTGAATTTAAAATGTTCTGAAACATTTGCTCTCTTCCTCTCCTTTTTTTTGCTTTTAATTAGTTGCTTAGTTTGGTTTTAGATTCTGTTTATAATCAAAGCAATACTTAAATATCATTTTGTAACTTCATCTATATTGGGCTTCTCACTGTGTCAAGTTCTGTATTTTAATATTTGGAGTGATCAAATGTAAATAGTGTTAAAAGTATTGATCAGATACAAGAATCCTAGTGAAATTGTAGCTGGACCTCCCCCCCCCTCTTTCCCCTCTCTTTTCAATTGGGGAGATTAAATGGATGTTTGCACTTTATTTGTTATGATTGTCTCCTTTATTGTAGCAGAAAATGAGCAACTTACCATATGCATCAAAGAGAAACCTGGTGCATGTGTGTGTCTTCCAAGAGATGCTGTGTCCAGGCTGCCTTCTACTTCGCCGTCGTTGACAGTGACTAGCCTAGAATAAAAGATTACATGAATTTGTGCTCTGCCTGACAAGAGTGACTATTTAAGCCAGCTCCTCAGATTCAGGAAATAGGTTTCTTCCTCAAGGAAGCAGAGAAGAGAATAAATAAAATAAATAAAAACTCAAAAGGAGAATTAATTTAACAAAAGATGATTGATAAACTGGTTAGAGGGAAGCATACATATTCTGTCCCTTCTTCATTGAACTTGTTTTTCAAATAAAGCAAAACAAAAAATGATAGGCTGCATCCATTCATTGTACTTGGAAATACCATACTTAGGAAATAAAAAGTGTTGGCCACATGGGATCCTTACTTTGTGGGCAGAAGGTCGAAGAATTAAAAGGGAAGACAAACTAGAGACTTTTCACTCACCACCACAGAAAGGAGACCGGGAAAAGGGCAGGGTGGGGGTAGTTCTCCTTTCTCCTTTGAACTTGTGCTTCAGAGCTCTCCTTCATCGACATTTTCAGCAGATAAAATGTGAACTGTTCACTTTTGGAGTGACTATGAAGTCATTCCTCTTTACTTAATTTCGAGTTTGGCTCAAATGTCCCAAGTAAGATCATTTTCCCATTCAAGTAAAATTTCAAATGGCTGTTTAGAAGAAATCAGATCTGCAGATTTTCTGTATCTGAGAAATGCTTTTAACTTATAAGTTTGGCAAAGTTCAAGGTTGGCAATATAGATGTGGTGAAAATGTGAGGGTTTAGGCATATTTGTATTAGTGGAAAGGACTCCCGGTGGTACAGTGGTACAGCTCTTGGCTGTTAGCCAATCGGTCAGCTGTTTGAATCCAGACAGCTCTCTGAAGGTGAGAGGGAGCAGTGGCGTCCATGAGGCTTATAGCCTGGGAAACTGTCTGGGCAGTTCCTCTGTGTCTTCTGGTGTCATATGAATCACAATTGATTGACAGTGGTGGGTTTGTTCTTTTTGGCTTGACTGGTAGGAGTATACATTTATAAGCTCTGTGGAGAGTCTCACAGTATCTAGTAAGATTAAAAACTACACATATATTTTGACCTAAAAATTCCTTTTCTCTGAATCTAGGCTACATATATAATCTCACATCTGTGTAAAGCTTATATAGTCTAGTTATTTGAAATGCCATTTCTAACAACATAAGCTAAATGTTTATCAATATGAGGCTGATTATAGATTTTGGTTTATTCATCTGGAATATTATATAACTGTTAGTGTTATAGAAGAATTTCAAAGAGATATTAAGTTGAAAACAGCAGCCAAAGAAAGCGGCATGTCTGTATGTGTTTATACATAATCAATCTCCAAAGGCGTGCCAAAGAAGTTGGTAAAAAGAGTTGTGCCAGGGAAGGTAATCTGTAGATCCAGGGACCTAGGATGGAAAGAATTTTTGCCATATTGTCTCTGAATTCTTTGAACTTTATATTCTGTTCACCTATTTCCTCTATGAAATTAATTTTTAAGTACAAAAAGGGAACCTTTATGCAATTATAAGTCTGCAACAAATTTAACTTATTTCCATAACTTCAGTAATCCAAGAGCAGAGAATCTAAACTACACACTTCAGAATGTAATTAGAATTTTTATATATACACACCATATCAGAATTATTATATTAGATCACACAAGCTCGTGACCAGAAAGGGGCTTCTTTTTAACAACAAATTTTTCAAACAGTCTTCGTAAAACTAAACTGCACCAATTCTTTACTCCTGACATTCTGAGTATGTTTAAAACCTGTCTCTGTAAGGTAAAATAAAGGAAGCTTTGTAGCCATCATTAAATGTCTATTGCCATAAGATTTATTGCTGTAATCGTGACAGAGCAAATGAATTTTTTTCCCCTGGCAGCAAAAACAGTCTTAAAAAAGAAACTAGGTATTGTTTTTCTCTTTTCCCAGCAAAGTATAGATACCCCCCAAATTACATGGTGTCACAGAGCGTGCCATAGTTAGAAAAAAATGATGCACTGCCTTTTCGGTCTTATTAAGAAAATTACACAGTTAACTCTTTGTACCTTTGAAGAATGTCTCTGTCTGATGAACTTTGTTATTAGAGCAACATTCAGCTGGAAACTGTGTATGGAAACTAATACACTGTGGAGTTAACAAAACAGTCTTGAAAAAAAAAAAAACCCAGAAAATGCCTTCTTAGTCTGTAGCACTATGCGCAAATTCTACAACAGTGACTGAACCTTCTGAGACTTTTAATGTAGTTACTGGGAAGAAGAAGAAGAAATATAAAATATTTTATATTCTACTAAGTGATGGGAAAGTGAGTTACTAGTGTTGCTAAGTTACTTAGTGACTAAGTTACTTAGTGTTACTAAGGGACCATGTCATTTTCGGTCCCACTGCCTGCATAGACAAGGAGCCCTCATGATGTGGTGGATTTCATCTTGGCCTATGAAACACAAGGTCAGCAGTTCAAAACCACCAGGTGCTCCCTGGGAGGAAGATGAAAGTATCTACTCCATAAAGAGTTACCATCTCAGAAACCCAAAGGGGGCACTTTTACTCTGTTCTATGGGAGCAGTAAGAGTCACAAGTGACTCAATGACAATGAATTTGGTTACAGTTTATTTATGGTGCATGGGCTACACAGGGTTCATTACTGCTCACTCACTCACTCACTCACTCACTCACTCCCATTTACTCCACTTTTGTCAACTGATCAACAACCTCAGTGGCATCATGCAGGGGAGGTGAACTGCACCAGGTGACAATGTCAGAGAGGGCTGCCACCAAAATGACAGTCTAGAAGATGCTTGTATGTTTCAGAAGGAATTTATTGTTTTTCATGAAAACATTCCTGCCATCATTTATAGCAAGCAAGGTATTTTCCTTGCCCCCAGCTGACATGAATGAATATATCTACTAGGCTTGAATTCTTTGTTAACTTGTTTTTTGAATGTTCTAATGCCTTCTGGGCAGAGCTGTCATTATTAGCCAATGAAAGGGAAGCTTTGACCCCCTGGTTTCATCCACACACTCTTTAGGCAGCCTTTGTTGTTTTTCCTGCTGCCAGCGTGGCTCGATCCCTGGAGTTTGGAAAATGATCTGGTGTTTTGGCTACAGAATTGTAGCACTAAGTCTTTGTGACCATATACCAGCAAACATTTGCAAATAAAGTAGTAATTTTAAAAAAGGATAAATCAATTGAAAAGTTTTCCATTTATTAATAATATGGTGACAGATAATGTTATAATTCCACATAGAAAGATGCTATAAAATAATTTCATTTTCATATAGTCCAAGAAATATCACATTGGCACAATTCTTAACTGTGTTTTTCATCTGTTTTTATTTTATTTTAAAGTATTACAGAGAGTTCCCTATGGTGGAGTGTGAGAGAAGGCTTGTGGCAGGATGGTGATATCATGAGTGACTGGACTACTGAGACACCCCACAGAACAAATCCTGGTCTTCCTGCTGGAAGCAACATTAAATGAGGTGGTGTGTCTCTCCTCCCGAAGCTCCGAGGCTAGTGAGAGAAAGATAGGGCGAGATGAGCTTAGGGACAGACAGATGCAATGAAGGTAGTGAGTGCAATAAAGGAGAACAAGCTAACTCAGAGAAAGGCAGCTAATTTAGCTTGACGTTTAAATGAGTGTGTACGTATGTGAGGAGGGAAGAGGGGCGAGATCAGAGAAGATGTATGCGGAATCTCAATAATCAGGGGAAGTTTCTGTGTGCCTGTGTCTATGCGCTCGCACATGAGTTTGTGTGGTGGGGCAGGCAGAGAAGACACAGCAAGATTTCAGGTAGAGAAGACGATACATATTTTTTAATAGTTCAAGACAATTCTATGATCTTTGAATCCCATTTTCCATGAACTTTTTGTAGTACCTTAGTGTTATAGTGAGGCAGCAGGGCAAAGAGATGGCAGACCACGGCACTCAAACCAGTGATTTCTTCACCAAAGCAACCAGAGACTGGCAAAGAAGCATCTCGACCAGCACAGAGTTTTAAAAATCCAAATATAGATTGCCTACCAGAAAGGTACACACAACATGCTATGGTGTAGCTTACCTTTGAACACATTATGATAAGTGAAGGGAGCTAGGCACAAATGTCACATTTTGCATGATTCCACCAATGTTTACAATCTGTCATAGGCAAATCCAGAGAAAGAAACAGAGTTGCTGCTTAGCAGAGGCCAAAGGGCCTGGTTGGCTCACTGGTGAGAGGCTTTCTCTTAGAGAGAGGACGATGATTTGGAACTAGATTGACGTGGTGGTCGCACAACATTGTGAACGTACTCAATGCTATCGAACGGTTCACTTTAAAAAAGTTATTACTTCAATAAAGTAAGTGTGAGTTTTACTTCAATAAAGTTCAATCAAAACAGGAACAATAATGCTATGCACGTGAGATGTAGTAATGGGAGGGGTGGGGGTCAGGGGGCTGAGCAGCTCCTAACAACTGTGTGTCCAGAATGTTTGCTCTGAAAGGCAGGCAGGGTGAGAACTGCATCTGAGAGGAAAGCAAGATTCACACAGAAGACTTCTGACAGACAGAATATTGAACAAGGGTGTACTCTATACATTTGCAGCAAGAATCATACTTTGGGGTCATCATCGAAATTTTTTCACTTTGGAAATGGCATGTAGATTGTTAGATGCCAATTGTATAGTTTGATTTAGGGAGGAGAGTCATCATAATGCATTGAATTAAGGTGTGGTGGTTGGGTTTTATCTCATCCTGGCTGGTTGACATAACCAAGATCCTCAGTGGTTTGGCAGTTGAGGGCTAGTAATTCTCTAATATGTGACGTAACATAGTAAAATAAACACCATAATGAAATCCTGTATGATCCGTCAAGCATCTGTAAGCAGTTGTAAGATTAGGGTGGGGTGACATTCCCTTACTAAGTCATAGCCTTCATGCAATTGAGTGGAGATTCCTTCTGGGATGTGGCCTTTTTCCTATATTGAGTAGACTCTGTGGAAAAGCTTACTTGCTTATTGCTGGGTCTGTAACCTGTATCTAGCTTATTGAACTCTGGATCTTTGGACATGAGTCAATAGACTGCCATATTGTCTTCCAACCCTGGGAGTCTTCAGTGGCTTGCCATCTGACCTCCTGATCTTGGATTCATTCACCTCTGCAATCCCCAGCCTGTTGTCTCATCATGCCAACATGGCTATTAATCTGCAATGATTCTTTCTCTGAATTATGAGATTCAATTTCACATGGAAAGTCTACTCATTGCTTTCATATATCTTTTTCCTCCAAAAGAGAAAAAATTGGCAACCTGTGTGAAATATTTCTTCTCTTTCCAAACCTCAGTTGGAGTGAGGCATCATCTACAATTGATACTATATTTAGAAACAAATTCAATACTGTTTATTTTAAATTATAAGCTAAGAATGCTCAAAGACTGAATATAAATCTCTATGGCCTCCAACAAAATAACAGTGTGTAATACATTTATGTTATACTTTTGTTGAGGCAATGGAGTATGCTTAAATACTGGAGAAATGGCATGCTCTAGTCAGTCCGTTGTTTGTGGTTTCAGCTAACTAAAGTATTTGCAAGAATGTAAGAGATGTTTGTCATCATTCTATTATACTAAAACAGGCATAGATTCTCTAGAATAAGTGTGTATATCAGTCAAATTCTCTTTTATTTAAATAATATCACTAAAATCCTCTTGTTGGATCACTAAACTGTGAGAATATATACACTTGCTGATTTTGTGTTTGGGGTACATTTTCCAAGATGGCTGTGAAAAAGTCTCTCTCTCTCTCTCTCTCTCTCTCTCACACACACACACACACACACACACGCGCGCGCGTGCACACATCCTAAAAAAAAAAAGAACCAAGTATCTGGAACTGTCTCTTTGTCAATTGGCAGAATTGCCTTTCATGGGGCTTGGAGGAGAGGATAAGCCTATTAGAACAGGCTGTAGGGAAATTCATCTTCCATCACCTCTTTCAAAAAGAATAAAGAGAAGAAAAATATATTTATGCAGGTAAAAATGTACTTCCTCACAGGAAGTTTAAACAAGCACAAACACATTGTGTAGCCAAGAGGCAGTGACAATGGGGTTAAATGTGATTTGGGCTGCGGACCAGATTGTCCCACTGGGAGCTTCCCAGAATCCCTTGTAGCTTACAGCAGAGGGACAGTTTCCACCAGGGAAAAGCCTAGGCAGTGCTGCTACTAGAGCAGGTGCTATTCAGTTTGCTGCCCAGTCACCCGGGGCCTTCTCTAAAACCAGACTATACAGAATCCTTCATAGTGATTTTGTTCACAATAATCATAATTCCCCTACATCACTAAATGTATTGATAATGGCAATGTTATAAAAACTAGCAGAGTTATAGTTACATTTTTCATATATCATATCATACATTTCATATCATCAAAGTGAAATTGGTAGGAAAGCAATCGAATTTGCAGTAAAAATATTTAAGGACATCAAAAGTGTACTCTTTATGACATTGCACTTTACCAATTCATGAGATACATGAATAGATTGGGTTTGTATAATCGATAATGGTTCACATAATATAGAAGCTGTGGACAAATGATCATAGAAATATTTTCATAAATATAATGATACAATAAAAATCAACAGGGACACAAGCCTCAACACTTAGTGAGCATTTTGTCTAAATCAGAACTTTCTTTCTCAGCTTTCAAAGCATCAACTTTGTTAATCATGTCATCAAAATTGCTGTTTTATGACAACTCACTTTCAAATTATAATACTGCAAGATCAGAAAGACTTGATCATCCAGTGGTAGTTTGCAAATCATATTTTATGTTTCTGTATCGAAAAACTCATCTCTCATGAAACTGCCTCTCTCTCACTGCCATTGAATTGATTTCGAATCATAATCATCCTGCAGGAGAAGGTAGAACTGCCTCTGAGCATTTGAGACTGAAACTCTTTGGGGGAGTAGAAAGCCTCACCGTTTTCCTGCAGAGTAGCCGGTGGATAGGGCAGGGCAGGATTGCCTCTGTGAGTTTCCAAGACCGTAACTGTTCTCAGAAGTAGAAAGAAAGCCCTGTCTTTCTCTCATAGCTTGGCTGGGTGCTTTCCAGTGGCTGGTGGTTTTGAACTGCTGACCCTGCAGTTAGTAGTTCAATGTGTAATTACTAAGCCATCAGGACTCCTCCAAGATCACATTAGGTTATCTCATTATAGAAAGTGATCAGTTTAGAAGCCAATGGTTTTAATTCTTTTTCAGTGGTAGAGAGTGTTTTCCATTGTCTCATATGAATGTCAAAGTTGGACATTAAATAAAGATGATCTAAGAAGAATCAGTACGTTTGAATTGTGGTGCTGGAGAAAAATATGGAGTGTACCATTGATGGCTAAAAGGACAAACTTGTCTGTTTTGGAAGAAGTATGTTGAGAGTCTCTGAAAAGTAAAGATAGCAAGACATTATCTTATATGCTTTGGACATATTGTCAGGAGATAGCAGTTTCTGGAAAAAGACATCATGCTTGGTAAACTGGAGAGACAGTGGAAAAAAGGAAGGCCCTCAATGAGATGAATTGACATGTGACGATAGGCTCCAGCAGAGGAAGACTTGTACAGATGGTGCGGGGCCATGTAGCATTTTCTTCTACTGCATATAGGGTAGCTATGAATCAGAACTGGCTCGATGACACCTAACAACATAACTAGAAGATCAGTGGCAGACATGAAAGTCTTCTTTGAACATCTGCAAGCTTGGCTGCTGCTTTGTTGATAGCTCTTGATCTGCTCTGGAGGCCAGAATGAAAGTGACCCATGCTGCTCTCGTACTTCATTCTTGCAGAGAGAGTCTAACTTCCCTGGCCTGATCCCTCTCCTCTTCTTGTACCTTGTACTTTCTATGGCTATTCCTCAGTTGTCTGAATTGAAACCTGCTTGCTCAATGTTATGCTTTAGGGTCTGTGTTCTTTCTTCAAGAGGGAAAAATCAACTTAATCGCACTAGCTTTATGACTAACTTCTCAAAAGGTGATGCGTTTATTCTGCAGCTACTGCTTTATAAGAGTCACTTCCTGAAATACATCATGCCAGAAGTACAGATAGCACAGAGACATGAAGTCACAGACAACAGGGAAAAGACCAGGTGCGGTTCTTCTTCGGTCCTCTTTTCCTTGGGAATAGCAAAGAACTCCAATCGCTCCACAGACTTAGCACGCTTTGCTTTCACTGAGCATGATGAGCGCCCTGGGGTGTTGCTGCTAGCCTTTACACCAGAGGCCCACTTTGGTCAAGTAACACATCCCATCAATGGGTGGGAGCAGCAAAGAAGGGGGAAAAGTGTCTCAAGAGTCCTAAGAAGCTTCACACATAATACCTTTTCAGCAAAAGACTGCTGACTGCACCAGTTGAAAGAATCCAAAAAAGACCTCTCTTGTTATTTTGCTTGAGAATGGAGTGAGCACCTCCATGGATTCTAGCCACAGAGGCAGCACTACCGCAATCTTGGGACAAGCACATCATTAAGTCCAGTATTTTTAAGAATGGTAGAGTTGAGGCTAACAGTTTATCCCCCCTTTAAAGGGAAGGGAAAAAAAATCCTACAAAGACGTCTATCACTTTCACTTTTCTATTGTTGATCTAAGAAAAGTGAAAGTGAAGCTTCTGTATAGGATAAAAACTTTTTTTTTTCTTTTGCTATGTTGGACTTAGCACCCCTTGCTTCTCTAACAGTTTGTCACACTGTGGTGGTGCATGTGCTTCTGTGAGGCCGGAAGCTATGTCACTGGTATTCCAAATGCCAGCCAGCTCCCCCAGAGTGAACAGGTTTCTGCAGGTCTTCCAGACTAAGCACAGACAACTAAAAAGGACTCAACTCCCCACTTCAGAGGAAGAAGCCACTGAAAACCTTATGCATGGTTTCAAAGCATTTTCAAATCCTGAAAACCTACACAGAGGAAGTCCAACATTATCGGAAATGCTGCTGGCAGATGGGTCCCCCAGGTCTGAGGGCTCTCACCATGTGAGTGAAGAGGAGTTGATTTCATAAGGGGAGTTGACCATGATGACATGAGTCAGGTAAAGTTTGTGGGAGTGGAGCCTTCGGGATGTTTATGTACTGATGGGGCATGACTCAATGTAAAGAGAAACAGCTGCAAAAGTTTAATGATCAGAACTTGGAATGTGTGAAGTATGACTTTAGGGAAACTGGAAGTGGTCAAAAGAAAATGGAACACATGAAGATCAGTATCTGCACATCCGTGAGCTCACATGAACTGGCATTGGACATAGTGAATCCGAAAATCATATGATTTGCTATGTTGGGAATAACACAATCCAAAGGAATGGCATAGCATTCATTCGCAAAAAGAATCTTGCTAAATCCACCATGAGGTACAGTGTGATCAGTGATCAGATTATATCTATCTACCTTCAGGGAAGTCCAATCAATAGCAACAGTTATTTGATTTTATTCATCCATCACAAAAAAAATTGATGAAAAAATTAAAGAATTTTCCTAATGTCTTGAGTCAGAAATTTATAAAACATGAAATCAAGATGCATTGATAGTTATTCGTGATTGGAATGCAAAAGTTGGAAAGAGAAAAGGATAGTATTTGAAAATATGGACTTGGGGATAGAAATGAAGCTGGAGACCACATGACAGAATTTTTCAAACTTTTTCATACCAAATACCTTTTTTTCAGCAACATGAAAGGCAACTAAATATATGGCATTCCCAGATTGAATACACAAAAATCAAATAGACTACATCTGTGGAAAGACAGGATGGAGAATCTCAATATCAGCAGGTAAAATCAGACCTGGAGTCTGGAATTGACTATCAATTGCTCATATGAAAGTTCAAGATAAAGCTGAAAAAAAAAATGAATCCACAAGAAACAAAAGATGACCTTGAGTCTATACCACTTGAATTTCCACAGCCTCTCAAGAACAGATTTGATGCATTCAATGCTAGTGACAGACGACTCGATGATTTGTGAGAGGATATCAAGGGCATCATTCATGAAGAAAGCATGAAAACATCATTAAAATGACAGGGGAAAAAAGAAAAGATCAAAGTGGATGTTAGAAGAGAAGAGACTCTGAAACTTGCTGTTAATTGTAGAGTAGCTAAGTAAATGCAAGAAAGGAGGAAGTCAAAGAACAAAATGAGAAACTTCAAAGGACAGCTGTAGAAGGCAAATCTTAAAAGAAGTGTGCAAGAATCTAGAATTAGAAAGTCAAGAGAACACAGTTAGCATTTATGAAACTGAAATGACACAAGAAAAAAAAATTCAAGCCTTGAATTGCAATTTTGAGATGCTATAGAGGTAAAATATTGAATGATGTTGGAATTATCGCACGAAGATGGAAAGAACTGAGAATTGCGATATCAAAAAGAACTGGTTGGCAGTCCACCATTTCAAGAAGTGGCATATGAGCAAGAACCAATGGTTCTGAAGGATGAAGTTTAAAATGCAATAAGGACTTTAGCCCAAAACAAACCTCCAGGAATGGACAGAATATCCAGTGAAACGTTTCATAAAGTTGAAGTAGCCCTGGAAGCACTCACACGTCTGTGCCAGGAAATTTGGAAGGCAGCTAATTGGCCAGCTGACTGGAAGAGAACCATATCTGTGCCCATCCCAAAGAAAGGTGGCCCAACAGAATGCTCAGACTACAGCATGATGTTATTGATATCGCAGACAAGTAAAATTTTGCCTAAGATTATCGAACAATGACCATAGCAGTACATTATAGGGAACTGCCAGAAGTGCAGACCAGAATCAGAAGAGAATATGGAACAAGGGATATCATTGCTAATGCCAGAAGGGTTTGGGCTCATAGAGAATGCCAGAAAGATGCTAATGTTTCATTAATTATGTAAAGGTATATGACTATGTGGACCATAATAAGTGGTGGATAACTTTGAAAACAATGGGAATTCAAAAACTCCCATGAGTACATGAACTCAATGTACTCATTGAGAACTTTTATTTGGTTCAAGAGGCAGTTGTGTGAACCGAACCAGGGGAATACCACATGGCTTAAAATCGGGAAGGGTGTGTGTCAAGGTTGTATCCGTCTTTGTTCCATCTATATGCTGAGCAAGTCAACTGAGAAATTGAATTATATTAAGAGGATTTGGACATCAAGACTGCAGGAAGGCTTATTAACATCCTGTGATATGCAGATGACACACCCATGCTTACTGAAAGCAAGGAGGAATTGAAGCTGTTGCTGATGAAGATCAAAGATTGTAGCCTTCAGTATGGATTACAACTTAATATAAGGAGGACTCAAATCTTCACAACTATGCCCAGAGGTAGCATCATGATCAATGGCGTGGCGGTCATGTGCTTGATGTTAATTTCCTGATTGGGATGTAGGGGTGGAGTCTGGCCTGTTAACCTGGAGATAGCCAATGAGTAGCCAATGAGGCCTCTGTGTGGACATGGCTTTCTCCTGAGACTTCTGGGAAGTCTCACGGTATTTCCCAATTGAAGGAGAAAGACTTGATTGTGATGGCAAACTACTGACATGACGAGATGTCAGCATGCTGATAGATCCTGATTCCTGGAGAATGGAGAAGCTGGAGGAGAAGCCACATGAGCTTGCCCTGAGGGAGCCAGACTTCTGGGACTGGAAGGGCCACAGAGAGACCTCTGCCAGCGTTGAGATTTTCTACCATCAATGGATATTGCTGATGGACCCTGAGCCCTGGAAACTAGGGGCCATGGGGAGACCCCTGCTGGCACCGGGAAGCCTTTACCCCAGCTGAATACCCTAGCTGAAGACTCTGCACTCACTGGCCTGTGACTTCATGAGTTGGGGAGAGATTTTATAGATTGTTATGACACATATGGGCTAATATCAGACTTATGACATTGGACTGGACTGGCTTGGGACATTTTCTCAATGTTCCATTCCTCTTGTATATAAACCTTTCCCTTATATCCATAGGAGTGTTTATGAATTTGTTTCTCTAGTCTACCCGGACTAACACAAATGGAGAAAGGTTGAAGTTGTCAACATTTTGTCTGACATGAACTTGATTCAACAATCAATGTGTATGGAAACAGTAGTCAAGAAAGTATAAGGCATATTACATTGGTAAATCTGCTGCCAAGACCTCTTTAGAGTATTGAAGAGTAAGGATGCTTCTTGGTGGTACACTAAGGTGTGCCTGATGCAAGACATGGTATTCTTTGCATAATATGCATGTGAAAGTTGGATGCTGGATAAGGAAGACTGTAGAAGAACACGCATTTGAATTGTGATAATGGAGAATAATATTGAAAATAACACGGTCTGCTAAAAAAGGATGAATGATCTGCAATAGAAATAAGATCAGAGTCCCTCTTAGAGGCAAGGATGGCAAGACTTCATCTTACATGTTTTGGAAATATTGTCAGGGGAGACCAGTCCCTGGAGAGAGACATCAGGTTTGGTAAAGTGGAGGGGCAGCGAAAAAGAGGAAGGTTCTCAGTGAGATGGATTGACACGGTGATCAATGGACTCAAGCAATAGGAATGATTATGAGGATGACATAGGACCATGAAGTGTTTTGTTCTGTTGTGCACAGACATGATGGGGCTGGAATCTTCTTGATGGCACTTAACAACAACAACAACAACAACAATATTGTTGACGTTTACACATCTGATTACTTGGATGCCTGGTCTGTCTGTGGCATGGCAGGTGTGCTGCTGAGCATGATCCTCAAAGCATGTTGCAGACTTTACATCTTTGACAAGCTTCTGGTTATCATGCTTTGCAAGACACATATAAACTCATTCTGAGTGTTTTGGTGCAAGATAAGAGATAATACTTTAAGTTTACATATGGTGATAGTTTTTTTTGTGTGTGTGCCCTCATAGCACCCATAAGAAAATATGGGTGGGGTTTAGCCTGTCAATGAGGTTACAGTTTGATGACCTCATTTGTAGGGGCTACTGAGATAAATGGCTCTCTGGAGCTGGGCCTCTCCTCCTTTCTCTGCCTTCGCTTTCCTGTTGAAGAGTCATATTGAGACCTGATTGTGATGTTTCCACTGAAATTAGAATGCTTCAGAGGAGAATAGCATGACTCCTATGCTGACATGCAAATTCCTGAAACATTCCTTATTTTTACCATTGGATCCACAAGACTGCACTAACTGGTTGTGATCATCCTGCATTCTGCATCATTGCACGTGGTTGCATGAGTTTCAAGAGGACTTATAGATGAGTACCAGGTTTATTGACAATTAATTGACTTTTGAACTTGATCTGGACTGGGCTGGAATACTTTTTGGTATATAATTACTTCTTAAAACGTTCACTGCCACATATGAATATTTCTGGATTTGTTTCTCAAGTCAACCAGGCCTAACACACATGTATTGTACTTTAATCTCCTTAAATCTAGTTCAGCAGAAGACTATATTTTGCAAGCACCTCACTCATCTCAAGAAAGTTTGGCTACAAAATTCCAGTTCTGCTGGATAAAAAACAATGTTCTATCAACCTATTTCCAAGATGTCTCTTATCCTTTTTCTCTTTCCATTTTTATCAAAGCAATAGTTTGGCTGTCAGTGCTTTGGGGTAGCCTTCATCCTGTTATCAATGCTTTCTACATTTTAAGGGCAAAGTAAGTGCTCTTCAGATGTCTCATCATTATGTACTTTCGGGATCAGTGTCTACCACTACTGAATCCCAACCACTAATTTGAATGTTGTTAGATCTATAGAACCTGTGGCAAACAGAGCAGAAACAGTATAAATCCTTGCTGACAAGTGAGTAAACCATCCGTGACCACAGCATTTTCTTACATTTGGCATCACCTTGAAAAGCCACTCTTTTAAAAGTTGGCACACATCACTCATTGCTTTTGCACTTTGCCTTGATACAACACTGAAAGAAAGGCCCCTCTTTATTCTGAAAGGAAGCACTGCTCCGTGTCGCTGAATTCAACCTGAAGACCATCTGGAACATAATACTCATTTCCAAAATTTTCCTCTTTAATGTCACTCATTTCATTTTCAGTATCATGACCTTGAGTCACTTTCAGCACTTTCTTATGCTTCAAATTCTGCCATTCTATTCTGACCTCTTCTACAGAACGATGCTATCATCTGGAGATTCAGCTGTATCAGTCGGAGACAGGAGAGCAGTGTCTTTTGATGAACTCTGGCCATCATCTGGTCTTTTGACATGTTGAAGCCTGAATCCAGCAAATGTTTTGAGTGATTTAATTCTTGCCCCTTATGCTTTGCTTTGCTGGCATCCACTTAACTTTTTTGACTTATGTCTCCAAATGGCATGATAAAATATCTCTGAATAATAAAAGAAGGCTAAATTAGCAATTTTAAATAAGAACTAGAAAAGATTGCTATTATGTACATTGTTAACATGTACAATCCATTGCATATGCTTATTCTATGAAGTGTAAATTTGAATGCATCACTATTTTAAGCCACAGTTCAACTTTAAACCACCATTACAATTTCATTAAGTTCCAGTATATCTTTGAATGACAGAAATGACCTAAAGAAAAAATTTAAAATCCTGCATTTAAAATTCATTATATTTCTAAACTTGATTTAAGAAACAACACTGCCACTACTTCATGTTTTAAACTGTTTCCCAATTTAATTATTAAAGAGTTACCATATGCACTGAAATGTAAGCCGACCCTCAAAATCAGCTGAGGCACCTAATTTTACCACAAAAACTGCATAAAATATGTGCTGAAATACTCAGCTTATATACAAATGTAGATAGTATGTAATCTATAACTGTTACACATCTTTAATAGAATAATATGGATAAATTTAGTGATCAATTGTTTTGTTATAAAATGTCTTAGATTATATGAATCCTAACAAAGAAATTGTTTTGTAAAATTTTTCTACATTGAACTACAGCATTATTAATTATAGATTTATCTGTAATGGAGGCATATGGGACAGCAACAAAGCCTGCCATCTCCCTTAGGAAGTCTTAACAATTTTTCTTGCTCTTTTCCTGTAATTACTAATTCATTCTCAAAATAGTTACATATAGAGGTTCACAAATAGTAATGACTACATTATGGTAACTAAAACACTAGAAAATGTGACAAAAACCCAATGGTTATAAATACAAATGACACAAAGAAAATAACAGTATGAGCTGAAACTATAGAACTTGAGGCATCAATAGAATTGCCTAATCGTGACAACTCTGATTTGTACGCATTAAAAGGTTTAAAAAGTATTTTAACCTCGTTTAGCCTTGTTGCTGCCGCTGTTAAGTGGGTCAAGTCAGCTCATATTTGGTGCCAGTCTCATATTTGTCCTTTTGTTTGAGCCCATGGTGGCAGCCCGTGCCATCCCATCTCATTGAGGGTCTTCTTTTTCACTGACCTTCTATAGTACTGAAAATGATGTTCTTTTACCATCCCTGATCCATGCCCCCCAAATAGGACATAAAGTCTCATCGTCCTCGCTTTAAAGGAATATTCAGACATTCAACACAGAATTGTTCATTCTTCTAACGAATTCTGCCAATATTCTCCTCAAACATCATAATTGAAATGTATTGGTTCTTCCTTATTCATTGTTCAGTTTTCCCAAGTGCATGAGGTAACTGAAAATAACATGACAGGCCCATCTTAGTCCTCAACTTGATATTTTTGCCTTTGAATCATTTGTAGAAGTCGTGTGCATCATATCTGCCCAATGCAATATGTCATTTTATTTCTTGACAGCTGCTTCCATGAGCATTGATTGTAAATCCAAGCAAGATGAAATCTTTGAGAAGTTTAATCTTTTCTTGTTTATCACAATGTTGCCTGTTGGTCCAGTTGTGATGATTTTGATTTCTTTTACATCGACTTAAAATTCATACTAAAATTTGTAGCCTTCGATCTTCATCAATAAGGGTTCCAGGTCCTCTTGAATTTCAGCAAGCAAGTTGTGTAATCTGCATAACCAAGTTTGTCAATGAGCCTTCCTCCAATTGTGGTGCTGTGATCTTCTTTACCCAGTCCAGTTTCTTAGATTATTTGCATGTCTGAACAGTATAATAAAGTGATACAACCATGAAACACACCATTTATCACTATAACCATACAATATCCCCCTTTTTCTATTTGAACCACTACCTCTTGCTCCACGTACAGTTTCCACATAAACAGAACTAGGTGTTCTGGAACTGTCATTCTTCATAAGGTGATCCACAGTTTGTCATGATCCACAAAGTCAACTTACTTTGCTTGCCTAGTCATTAAATGAAAAGTAAGCACCCTTTTCTGGAGAATTTGTGGTGTAGTGGTTATGTATTGGGTTGCGATTCAAATGGTCAGCAGTTCAAAACTGCCAGTGGCTAAGGTGGGGAATGGGGGATGGCAGGAATCTGGGGATTCTGTTTTAATAAAAAGTTAAAGTCTCAGAAACCCACAGGGGAACACTCTGAGTCAACATTGATTTGAAGACCACGAGAAACATCCTTCTGGAATTCTCTGCTTTCAGCTATGATCTGTCTGAAGTCAGTGATGAAATTCTTCATTCCATGATGTTTTGTGAGCCTGGCTTGAATATCTGGCAGTTACTTGGTGATGCACTATTGTTGCAATCATTTTTAAATTTTCTTCAGAAATTTTTGGTTACTAACCACTGAATCAGCAGTTTGAACCCAGTAACCACTAAGCAGAAGAAATATGAGGCTTTCTGATCTTGTAAAGATTTACAGTCTTGGGTTGTGTGCAGGACTGCGGTCCACTAAGTTGGCGGTTCAAATCCAGCAGCAGCTCTCCAGGAGCAAGGCTGAGTATCCTACTCCCACCAAAGGGAGTATCAAATCCATATCAAATCCATCTTATCAAAATCCATACATCCATTCCACTTCTCTACATATGTTGCCATCATTTTCAAAATATTTTCTTTCTACTTAAGCCCTTGGTATCAGTTCCTCATTTTCCCCTCTCTCCCTCATAAACCCTTGATAATTAGAAATTCTTATTATGTTCATATATTATATCATACACTCTTTATCCACTTTTCTATTGTTCATCCACCTGGGGAATGGATGGGGGTGTTATATGTCGATCATTGTGATCAGTTTCCCTCCTGTCCTCCCACCTTCCTCCCTGGTATTGATACTCTCATTAGATACTCTTATTTAGATAGACATGCAGATACAATAATAAGCACACAAAAAAGGACAAAGCCAGAGAAAATAAGAAACAAAAGAAAAACCTATAAATAGTTCCTATTTATTTGTTATTTGTTCTGAATTTCCTGTGTTTCCAGCTCTTATCTGTACCACTGAACATGTTCTGGTTTAGATGGATTTGTAAGGTAGATTTGAGGTCATGATAGTGTGGGGGAGGAGGCATTAAAGAACTAGAGGAATGTTGTGTGTTTCGTTGGTGCTATACTGCACCCTGACTGGCTTGTCTTCCTCCTTGTGAACCTTCTGTGAAGGGATGTCCAATTGTCTACAGATGAGCTTTGGGTCTCCACTCCACACTCTCCTCATTTGTGTCAATATGATTTTTTTGTGCTGTGTCTTTGATCCCAGATACTTGATCCCATTGACATCTCATGATCACACAGACTGGTGTGCTTCTTCCATGTGGGCTTTGTTACTTCCCTGAGTAGATGACTGCTTTTTATCTTTAAGCCTTTAAGACCCCAGATGCTATTTCTTTTGATAGCCAGGGACCATAAACTTTCTTTACCACATTTGCTTATGCACCCATTTTGTCTTCAGCTATAGTGTCAGGAAAGATTAGCATCACAAAATGCCTTGTTATTGGAACAAAACGTTCTTGTGTTGAGGGAGTACTTGAGAAGAAGCCCAATGCTTGTCTACTGCCTTAATATTTAACATAAATATATGTACATAGAAATATTTCCCTATTGTTATATGTAAATATATTTACATGTCTGTATTTAGACCTCTGTAAATATCCTTTGCCTCCTACTTCTTTCCTCTATTTCCTTTTGCTTTTCTCTTGTCCCACTATCATGTTCAGCCTTCATTCGGGTTTCAGTAATTCCTCTTGGCTACATTGTCCTTGATCAAGCCCCACCAGGCATCATACATTCTCCTTACCATCAATTTCAGATCATTTGCTGTTCCCTTGTCCCTGGGTTTATAACATTTCCCTGTCTCTACCTCCTGTATCCTGCCGATACCATTGGTCCCTTTGTTTTCTCCTCTGGATTGTTAATCCCACCTCTTATTTAGATAGGCATGCAGATACAATAATAAACACACAAAAAAGGACAAAGCCAAAGAAAACAAGAAACAAAAGAAAAACCTATAAATGGTTCCTGTTCTGTTGATCTTCAGGAGTGTTTTCTGGTCAAGTCTGATGGGCTGCCATATCCTGGACCCAAAGTCTATTTTTGGCATTCCCCAGGATCTTCATTGCTTTGCTTCCCTTACTGCTCTGTTGTATGCATGCCTTCAGTGTTTGGCACTGTTTTGATGGGATCATATGACACTCAATTCCTGCACTGTGTCTCCAGTGTTGTCCTCCATAGTGCTCTTGGTCAATGAGGGTCTCAAGGTGGGGATGACCCTATGGTCCTCTCTGGGCATTGGCTGCTCTGAGCAGAAATATTGTCCTCGGGTTTGGTGGGTGAGGATGTGTTCCACTCTCTCTCCTCCCCTCTTTGCTCCCGTGTGCTGTTCTGATCAGACAAGCCCTCTCCCTGAGCTGTAGCTTCAGTGCTGCCCCCTGAAGTGCACTTTTCGGGGGGGGGAAGGAAGAGGGGGCTTACACATAGTTGGTATTGGGGTCGTTCTTGAAGACCTTTCTATTGATTCTCTGTGGAGATATAAGCAATACCCCCACAACCCATTAACCTATTTCTTTCTTTCTTGGTCTTTCTTTCTTTCTTTCTTTCTTTCTTTCTTTCTTTCTTTCTTTCTTTCTTTCTTTCTTTCTCTCTTTCCTTCTTTCTTTCTTCTCCCCTCTTTTAAATTGGCTGTCATATATATCACTGGATTGGGTCTGGCCCCTGCCATAGGACCTGAACCTCACTCCAGAAATATATGTATATAGTGGCTTTTCCTAATGCCCCTTTTGAATTTTTAAGCTTACCTCAGTGAACTCATGTTGCATTTTTTTTTGTGCTTGGCTTACTTCACTTAGCATAATTTCATCAGTTTTCCCCATGCAGCAATGTGTTTCATGTGCTCATCATTGTTTTGTAGGAATGTGTAGTGCTCCATTGTGTGGTACTCTTCAAGTTTTTAATCCATTCATCTGTTGATAGAAATTTGGGTTGTTTCCAACCCTTGCGATTATGAACTTTGACATGAGGAACATTGGAGCACAGATATCTGGCCGTGATTTATTTTTTGCCTCTTCTGGGAATATGCCTGGTAGGGGGATTGCTGGGTTGTATGGTAGCTTGATTTACATCTGTTTTAGCTATAGCCAAATTGATTTCTATAATGGTCGTGTATACCTACAGGTCCACCAGGAGTGCACGAGAGTTTGTATCTTATCATAGCTCCTCCAACACTTGTTACTTCCTCAATTTTTTGAATTGGGCTATTTTTGAAGGTGTTGGGTGGTATCTCATAGTTGTTTTAATTTGCATTTCTCTTATGGCTAATGATTGGGAGCATTTTCTCATTAGCTTATTGATCATTCAGATTTGTGCCCTTGTGAAACTTCTCTTCAGGTTCTTTGTTCACCTCCTCAGTAGGTAATTAGTTTTTTTCTTTTTGTAATCTAGCAGAATGTTGTAGATTTTAGTAATAATGTCTGTATCTGATGTATCATTGCTAAAGATGTTTTCCCAGTGTGGGTTCTCTTCTTACTCTCTTGGTAAATTCTTTTGATGTACACAGTTGTTTTATCCTCAGCATATCCCACTTGTCAATTTGTGCCTCCTCTGTGTTTGTGACCTTCCTGATTTCTGATTGCCTATGTATTCCCTGTGCCAAAGTCCTCAGGTCTGTTCCAATCCCCTGGGGTTTTACATCGATGTCTGTGTTCCACCTTGAATTTATTCTTGTGCACTGAGTGATGGAAAGGTCTTGCTTAATATTTTTGCAGATAGATATTTTTTTCTCATGTCCACTTGTTGAACAGGGCATCTCCTTCCCATTGTGTGTGTATACATATACATATACATATATATTCACTCTTATCAAACATTAGTTGTCTGTATGCCAAAGATTTTATTTCTGGGTTTTCTGTTGTTTTCCATTAGTCTGAGTATCTGTCATTGTGGAAGTTACATAATTTGGTTTCAGTTCAAGAATTAAGAGTGTAAGGGTGTAGTCTAGCCTCTCAAACAGGATACAGTCTATGAGGACTATGTATGGCATGGCATTTTCCTGAGGATTCTGGGAACTCCTATTTTTCCTTCGTGAAGGCGGGAGACATACTGTCTCTCTCCTCACTCCCTTGGAGACTCTCTACTGACAAGGCTCCCTTCCTGCAAGACATTTCTGAAGAGAAGCCACGTGAAGCTATCCTGAGGCAGCCAGGCTTTTGGACCTGAAGGAACCACAAGGAGAGCCCAGTCACTGCTGAGATGCTTATAATGCCAATGGATCCAGAAGACTTCCAGCCCACTGGCCTGTGATCGTTCTGTATTTGCCATCATTGCAAGTGTTTTGGAAATCTGAAGAGAACTTTATAAATTGGTATCAGCTATATAGGCTAATATCAAACTTATGAACTTGATCTGAATTATGTTGGGATTTTTTCTCAATATTCAACTGCTCTTATATATAAAACTCTTTCTTATACATATATGAGTGTATCTATTGATTTGTATCTCTAGTCTACCCACACCAACATGGTCATTATACCAAACCTACATTGTTTTCATCACTGTGGCTGTATAATAGGTCTTAAAGTCAGGTAGAGCAAGCCCTCGAACTTTGCCTTTCTTCTTGGGGATTATCTGTTAATTTTGAGCTTCTTCCTTCTCTATATGAAATTGGCAATTAGTTTTTCCAATCTTTGAAGAAAGATGATGGTATTTGTAACAGGATATCATTAAATTTATACAGTCCCTTGGGCAGAACCTACATCTTTACTATATTGAATCTTCTGATCCATGAGCATGGGATATTCTTCCATTTGTGGAGGTCACTCTTGGTTTCTTGTAATAGTGTTCTGCAATTTTCCTCATGCAAATCATTCTTGTTTTAGTTAGGCATAGCTCTAGATATTTCTATTTGTGCTTGGCTATTTTGAAGGGTACTCTCTTTTTGATCCCCCATTTCTGCGGTCTTCTCTGATGTGTATAGCAGTCTGATAGACTTCTGCTTGCTGACCTTGTAGTCTGTCACTTTGCATATTCCTCTATCACTTCCAGCAATTCCCTTGTGGATCTTTTGGGATTTTCCATATTTAAAATCACTACATCTGTGACTAATGACAGTTTCACCTCTTCCTTCTCCAGACTAATACCTTTGATATCATTTCTTTACATCATTTTGTTAGGAATGTGTGGCAGTCACCTAATCTGGTGTCAATTTAAGGATTAAGAATTAGGAGTAGGACTGAGCCCTAGTGGCGTAAGTGGTTGAGTGCGGGACTGCGACCCACGGGCTTGGCGGTTCAAATCCAGCGGCGGCTCTCAGCAGCAGCGCTGGGTAGCTCCCACAACCACCAGAAGGCGTGATGCCCAAAAAACAAAACAAAGCAAACAAACAAACAAAAGAATGTAGGAGTGGAGTCTAACCTGTCAATCTCCAAATAGGCAATGAGGTCTCTGTGTGGGCATGACTTTTTCTCTGAGAATTCTGGGAAATCTAGTGCAGATTTCTGAAATCTGGAAGCAGAAGATACTCTCACACTCGGTTGGAGACTCTATACTGACAAGGCTTACTTCCTGCGAGACAATTCTGAGGACAAGCCACATGGAGTCACATGGAGCCACATGGATGCATACAGACCTCTGAAGGCAGAGAAGCCACAGAGAGACTCCTGCCAACACTGAGATGCTTACAAGACTGCTGGATCCAAAGACTTTCTACTCACTGGCTTGTGATCATTCTGCATTTGGCATCATTGGAAGTGTTTTATGAGTGTGAAGAGGACTTTATAGATTGGGATCAGACATGTGGGCTAATAGCATACTAATAATCTTGGACCAGAGTGTGTTGGGATGTTTTCTTAATGTACAGTTGCTCTTGTACATAAAACCCTTTCTTATACATGGGTGTTTATGAATTTATTTCTCTAGTCTATACAGACTAACACAGAACTCCAGGAACATCTTATGCTGTTAAATAAGAGTGGGGACAAGGGGCATCCTTGTCTGATCCCCCTTTTCAGTGAGATTGTTTTCATCTTTTCTCCATTGACTACCATGTAGCTTGTTGACATTGCATAGATAGCTTGTATTATATGATGAATTTTCCTTCCATTTCTATCTTCTTAAATGTCTTAAACAGGAATGGGTGTTGGATGCTGTCAAAGGCCTTTTGCGCATATAACAATATTGTTATGTAGTTCTTATAATTTTTCATGCCAATGCGGCAAATACCGTAATGCTAAGGATCTTTTGAATTGGAGTACAGGTCTTCATAGTACTCTGTAATTATCCTTTTTATTTCACTAGGGTCCATTACTATGTCCCTTTGATCTTTGCTATTGAAATTTGTTCCTTCCTTTTTTAGTTTGGTTTGCCAGTGGTCTGTCGATTCTGTTAATCCTTTCAAAGATCTTAGTTGCACTTTTTCCTCAGTTTGTTTGTTTTCCCTCTCATGAATCTCAGCCCTGATTTTTATTATTTTCTTTTCTTTTGCTATTAGTAGGAATGTCCTGTCAACTCTGCTCTATGTGCTGTAAGTTTTGTGTCAGCTTATTAATCATATGCCTCTCTTCCTTTTTCATGTGTGCATATGTGTCCTCTGATAACTTCCTTTGCTGTGTCTCAAAGGTTTGGGTATGTCGTATTCTCATTCTCATTGGCTTCTAGAAACTTCCTGATTTCATCACTGATCTGCAATAGAGACTTATTCATCCTCCAATTGTTTACCTTGTTTTCTTACTCATCCTTTGCTGATTTCCATCTGTATGGCATAGTGGTTGGAGAGAGGTCTGTATGATTTCTATGTGGCCGAATTTACAGAGATATCTTTAGTTCTAGGATGTAGTCTATCTTTGAGTATGCATTTTTGCATTTGGGTGGACAGTTCTGAAAATACCTATCAGGTCAAATTATCTGATTGTAATATTTAGATCTGTAGCCTCCTGGTAAAGCTTCTTTCCCTATGATCCGTCTTTCTCAGAGAATGGTGTATTAAAGTCACCTAATATAATTGTTGAGCGTATATTTTCTTTTATCATCTTTTGGAGTGTTTGATGCATTTCACATGTTTATATTTATTATGCTCACTGGTTCTTGGTCTACTGTTCTTGTGTATATTATATAGTGCCCCTCCTTATCGCTTGCTTGGTATATTTTTCTTCAGCCTTTGATTCTTCATCTATTTTTATCTCTAATCTTGAGATGTGTCTCCTGTAAGTAGCAGATTGATGGATTGTGTTTTCCAAGCCTGTCTGCTGGCCTCTGCCTTCTAATGACTGAGTTCAGTCCATTGATATTCAGGATTATTACATCCATCTGTGTACTGTGTGATGTCATCTTGTGTCTTTTGTGTTGGGTGTTTTCCAACATCCATTTCTTATCAGTGCGTTTTGTTATGCTTGTGTGTGTGTGTGTTTCATTCTTACCTTCTTTGCACTGCTGAACCAGTGCTATTTTGTATTTTTCTCTGTTGCCCTTTGGTGGAGTTGTTTTATAAGGCGGTCTCTTATTTCTGCATGGTAAATGGTGTTCTTCTACCCATACTGGGTCAGCATGGATCTTTTGTAGCACTGGTTTTCTTTTGATGTATTCTTTGAGGGTTTTTTCCTGTCTGAGAAGTCTCTTACATCTCCATCCATCTTGATAGATAATTTGGCTGGATAGTGTATTTTTGGGTTTGCATTATTTTTCTTCAATTTTCAGAATGTTATTCTACTTCTCTTCTTCTTCATAGTGTCCAGTAATAGTTCTGACAATATTCTTATTTGGGTGTCTTTATAGGTGACTGGGCTTTTTCTCCTAACTGCTCTTAGAATTTTCTACTTTTCCTCAAAGTAGATTTTAACTAATATATGCCTTGGTGATTTTTTTCCTGGGATTCAGTCTAATTGGTGCTCTTTTGGCCTCTTGAATGGTCACCTGGTTTTCATTCATTAAGTGGGAGAAGTTTTCCTCTAAGTATCCCCTTGCTACTTTTGCTGTGGATCTCTTTGCTGTGTCTTGTTCCCATAGTCCAATTAGTCTAATGTTGTTCCTCTTTACAGCACCAGACATTGCTTTCAGGTTTTCTTCAGCTTCTCTGGTTATCTTATATGACTATCTTTCCCATTTGTTCAGTCTGCCTGGCTATTCAATAGGACCTAGAGGATAGGTCCTATCCTAGGTCAATGGTATGATGACTTAACATCCCATTTCTGTTGATGAAGTCTGTGAATTTGGTACTGGCTTTTGTTATCTCATCTCTTAGGTCTTGTACTTCCTTTTGGTGCGTGACATTTATCTCCTCCATAATTTTATCCTTTTTCTATATTGCTTCCTTCAGATTGTGTATGACACCAAGCAGCATTTTGAAAATTTCTTTCTGTATCAGATCAATGTCTGCTTCTTCTATGCCAGTCATTGGGTTCAGGACTTCTTCCAACATTGCCTTTTGTTTCCTCTGGTTTTTTTTCCCCCCTCTCTCCTGGGTTTTTGTTGTTGCGATTGTTGGGGCTGGTTGTTGTTTGTGTGCTGTTTTAGAGAAGTCCAGCACCATTTTCCTGAGAGTCAAAGAGCCCTGGGCTCTCTCTTTGGGAGACTCATAGGAATGCTTCTTCAAACTATCTGTAGCTAACTGCCCTGGGTGGTTGAGCTAGCACTTTATCCTCCGATGGTTTCACTCTTTCACTAGCCAACCTATATTCTGTTATTTGGAGGGCAAGTTGAGTGGTCCTCTCAGGAGACACTGGTGAGGTGGTTGCTGACCTGCAAGGATGGCGCTGTACTGGATGATCTCACACAAAACCATTATGGTGTCCTCCATGGCGGCTTTCAGCACCTAAGAGGGTGGGTTGCGGGTGCCCACTGCAACAGAAGTGCTGCAGAGTATGGGTGGGTGTGCACACTTTGTCCTAGATGGTGGGTAGATTTGTCCTAGTAGACAAGATCACCATGGAGGTCAGGTGGAGGTTCCCACAGCACCATCAAGCAGTGGGGAGGGTTTGGAGGGCTGCAGAGGAGGCCGGTGGGAGTTCCCTCAACAGCATGCAAGGCCACAGAAGGTGACTGAGAGCTCCCCAAGTGGGTGGAGGGTGGGCAGGGTTGTCCTGGGTAGAGAGAAGTTGTCTGGAATCTGGCAGTGGTGTGTGAAAGGAATTGGGGGGGGGGCAGGGTCAAAACTGAGCTCACTGCAACTGTGGGGAGAAAGAGAAAAGAGAGAGAGACAGAGAGATAAAGAAATAGATATGCCCCAACCACCTGACTGTGGGGCAGCAGGAGTTTAAATGCTGCTAATGGTGGCAGTAACTGTGGCTGTTTTGAAGCAAAGTCCTGGGACTGGCCAAAGTAGCCTGACACCACTCTAGACTGTGGCAGGACGAAATCTAAGCCCCAGCTGGTCTCCACAATGGTAAGCCCAATGCCCACAGTTCTTCAAAACCTAGTGGATCTGAGTCTACTCATCCTTATGATGTTCCTCCTATGACCTGGAAGAGTGGAGTTTCCCTCTCAGTCACTCTTCTGTGCTGATTTCTGCACAGTCCCTGTGACGTGTGTCACTTGGTCACCATCTTGCAGGAACTCACCTGCATGTGTTTTTAAAGATATTGTTTCATAGTTTCCCCATTCTGTTGGGTAATTTTTCTCTGTATTGGGGGCCAATATGGATCTCTTCCACTTGGTTGACAAGATTTCTTGGCATTGGCTAGTGATTGTTCCAGTACTTCATCAGCATGTTGAAATACTTAGATTGATACTCCATCAATTCCTGGAAACTTGTTAATGCCTCAATTACATTTGGACTTCTTTCAGTATCACTTGCTTTTGATCATATATTATGTGCTAAAATATTTAAATGTCAATCAATTCTTTTTGGCATAGTATTATGAATTCTTTCCATCGTCTTTTGATTCTTCTTCCATCATTCAATATTTTTCTCACTAGAATCTTTCAATATTTCAACTTGATGCTTGAATTTCCCTGCTCAGTTTGTTCTGCTTGAAATATAGCAAGTGCATCCTCCTGTTTTAATTTTCTAATTCCACACCTTTGTAAATTTTATAATAATGAGTTATTTTGTCTCCTTGAACTGTCTTTAAATTTTCTCTTCAGCTCTTTTACTTACAATTCTTTCATTCATGGTAGTCATTCTATGTTTGCGAGCATACAATCTTGCTTGCTGAAAGTCAAGAAAATTTGAAGCCCTTGCTAATGATGTTTAAAGATTGTACCCCTTAGTATGGATTACAACTCAATAGAAGGAAGACAAAGATACTCACAAATATACAAAAGGTAACAATGATCAATGGAGAAAAGGTTGAAGTTGCTCGGATCCATAATCAGTGCTCATGAAAGCAGCACCCATGTGATCACAAGATGATTCACATTAGGTATACCTGCTGTACAAGACCTCTTTTGAGTATTGAAGAGCAAGGATGCTTCTTTGAGGACTGAGGTGTACCTGACTCACACCATGGTATTCTCTACTACATCACATGCATGCAAAAGTTGGACATTTAATGAGGAAGGATATAGGAGAATAGTTGCATTTGGATTGTGGTGCTGGAAAAGAACATTGAAAATACCATGGACTGCTAAAAGGAAAAACAGTTATCTTAGAAGTAAGGCCAGAGTGCTCCTTAGAGGCAAGGATAACAAGACTTTGTTTGACATCCTTTGGACATATTGTTAAGAGAAGCCAGTCCCTGGAGAGGGACATCAGGTTGGGTAAAGGGGAGGAATAATGAAAAAGGAAGACGTTTGACTCTGTATTTATACAGTGGCTGCCTCAATGGGCTCAGGCATAGGAACAATAAGCATAGGACAGTGTGGGACGGTGCAACGTTATGTTCTGTTGTGCACAGGCATGCTATGGGTTGGAGTTAACTTAATGGCATCAAACCACAACATGTTCCAAAAGCAAGTTTAAAGATCTCGTCTGACATCTACTTTGGTCTTTTTCTTCTTTCCTGTCTTTTAAATGACTTTCTGCTTTTTTCATGTAAGAGATTCTTTAACATCCCACAACTCACCTGGTTTTTGATTATTAGTGTTCAATACATCAAATTGGTTCTTGAGATGGTCAGTAAATTCAAATTGGATATACTCAAGATCATATTTGGGCTCTCATGGCTTTTAAAGTTGTCTTCAGTTTCAAACTTCACTTGCTTATGAGCCATTAATGGCCAGTTTCACATTTGGGCCTAGTCATTTTGGTTGATGATACAAAGTTTCTCTATAATCTTTTTCCAGAGAGCTAGTCAATTTGATTCTTGTATATTCCATCTGGTGAGGTCCACTTGTATAGTTGCAGTTTATGTTGTTGAAAAAATATTTGAAGCGAAGAAATTGTAGGTCTTTCAAAATTGTATCTTGCAATCTACAGCTTTATTTCTATCACAAAGGCATATTTTCTATTCATCCATCTAGCTCATTGTTTCCACCTTTTGCATTACAATTGCCAAAAATTATCAACATACCCTGATTGCACGTTTGATCAACTTCAGACTGAAAATTAGAAGAATTCATCAATTTCTTTTTTTATCTTATTTATTTATTTTTTATTTTATTATTATATTTTTTAATTTATCAATTTCATTACTGTCTTAGTGGTTGGTCTATAAATTTAAAGTAATAGCTATTATGGCAGTCATGTGCTTATGTTAATTTCATGATTGAGATGTAGGGGTGGAGTCTAGCCTGTTAATCTGGAGATAGCCATTTAGGCCTCTGTGTGGGCATGGTTTTCTCCTGAGACTTCTGGGAAATCTCGCGATAATTCACTTGTGAAGATGAGAAGCTATCTCCCAAGTTGTTGGGAGCTAGTTTCAGAGATAATGAATCATGGACAAGACAAGATGGCAGCATCTGGGGAGCCAGAGGAGAAGCCACAGATCTTTGCCTGGATGGAGCCAGACCTCTGAAACTGGAGAAGCCGTGAGGAGACCCCTGCCAGCAATGAGTTGCTTCTTAGCATCACTGGATGCTGTTGATGGACCCTGAGCCCTGGAAACTAGGAGCCATGGGGAGACCCCTGCCAGCACCGGGATTCTACACCCACTGACCTGTGACTTTATGAGTCGGAAGGAGACATTACAGACTGGTATTGGGCATATGGGCTAATATCGGACTTCTGACTTTGAACTGGACTGGGTTGGGATGCTTTCTCAGTGTTCCATGCCTTTTGTATATAAATCATTCCCTTATATCCATATGCAAGTCTATGTATTTGTTTCTCTAGTCTACTGGACTAACACAGTTATATTATTCAGTCTTGTTTGTTGGCATATAAATATTATTCTACTAAAGATAGATCTTGAAATGTTATTTTTGCTGATCAATGCGATGTTATTCCTCTTAAATTAGCCATCTGCCATAG
This sequence comes from Nesogale talazaci, assembly GCA_004026705.1. Taxonomy (NCBI): domain Eukaryota; kingdom Metazoa; phylum Chordata; class Mammalia; order Afrosoricida; family Tenrecidae; genus Nesogale; species Nesogale talazaci. Next base: position 420,360 of record PVJH01000040.1, on the reverse strand, counting down.
CAGACCATGAGATTTTCTAGGATATCAATCTTTATGCATTTCCTTTCCTTTTTGACTACTTCCGATTTCCCTAGATTCATTCTTTGAAATCTCCATGTTCCAATTATTTATGGATGTTTGCATGTGTTTCCTTTCATTTTTATGTCATGCCCCCTCAGTACATGAATGTCCTGAAAAAATGGCTTAATTCATATGATTAAGGTCAATTCTACTTTGAAGAGGCAGTTCTTTCCCAGATACATTTTGAGTGTCTTCCAACACGAGGGGTTCATCTTCTGGTTCTATATTGAACAGTGTTCTGCTGCCAGTCTTAAGGTTTCCAGTGACTAATTGTCCATAAGTGGGCCACTTCGTCCTTCTTACCATTCCATTCTTAGTCTGAAGTGCCACCAAGACCTGTTCATGGCTGATAATCATGTGATGAAACATCAATAACATAGTTCCTAGCATCACAGAAACACACAAGTCACCACAGTATTATAAATTGACAAACAAGTGGAGTTGACTCTTGTAGGTATATTGATACATGTAAATTGAGTTTATAAAATGATTTTGTTGCTATAACTAATTTCAGGGATATTTTATTATAATTAATACATTCTGTTGAAACACTACATAATTATTTTGCAGACACTCATTTTAGTGCCACCACCTGCACCAGCTTAGTGACCTCACTGAGCCTAAACTCTTTTCTGTAGCCAAGTTCTCAATGTGCACTTTTTGGACTTTTGTACCTCTATATAATGACTCCCGTTCCATGACAACTGTCTCTATAAAAAGCCAAAACCAAACCAACCAACAAATAAACAAAAAAAAAAAAAACACCCTACTCATTTTCCCCTTAAAGAATGCAATGCTCAGGAAAAATTTTCATGCTGTTTCATGTGTCTGAGGAGCATAGTGTTAAAGGCATCCAGATGTAATCCAATTATGTCTTTGGCTTTCCCAAGGGTAGATTGTTATGGTGTGAACTTGACCCTGGTGACAGATCACATTGCAATGGTACATGTTAAGGAGAACATTTGTGGCTAGCTTGATGAAGGCTGCAGCCCCGTGACTGCTTCCCTGTCTAAAGGGATTGCTTCATGAGAGAGTATTTCAACACTGCAGGTTGATGTGAAAGATGACAAATACTATCCAATGAACCACAGCATATTGAAGGGGAAAATAACATTTTCTCACACTATGAGGGTTTGAGAGTGTAGGTCCTGGCTTATATATTTTTGTCAAGAAGGTTCCCAACTGGGTGGTGGGTTCAAAGGGCAGACTTTTAACAAAGGAGGAAGGAGGTTGAGCTAGAAACAAGAGTTAGCAAGAAGCCAGCCAGTGGAGCACAAGATGGATTTGATGACATTACCCTGAGTCTAAATTTTAAAACAGAAGTTCTTTTGACCTCCCTTTTTTATAACGGTTTCTTGATTTAGTGAAAACATTTTTTGACAATTTAAGCAAAATCTCCCAGATCACAGGTGAAGTGAAGAAGTGCTTTTACCAACATAATTCTGCAAGCCTTTGGTTCTTGCATACTCTGCCCAGATATCACTTGCAAGTTTCTAGGTTTATTTTGTTTTTTTCATTTTTATAATTCCTCTCTGCTGCAGCTAGATAAAAAATCTTGCCACTTGTTAGTGAATGGCATTTTGCTGTGTCCTTCTTGTTACTTGTCAGTATTGACTTGACTCACACAGCAAATGCTCTGTCAGCCAATAGAGCTGTCACCTTAAATATGCAGACTGACCAGCTACGTCATTTCCTCCCTACAGTCTGACCACAGGCTGAGTTCTCCTACCCTTTTTTTTTTTGTCTGCTTAAGTTCAGCTATAGGTTAGAGGGATTTAAAGGGTCACGTAGTAGAAAAACCAATGAGGTGAGTGTTTTTTTCTTTCATGCCTCTATTTTTATAAGGTTAATAGTCAATGTTTCTAGAGTTTAGAATGAATTTGGAGAGACAGGGTTAATCAAATTGCATTCTAGTAAAAGACAATAAGGAGAAATTCAATTCTAATATGTGACACAGAAGAGAGGGGACCTTAAAAACATTAGGATGAGTGAAATTAGTTAATCACAGAAAGACAAATATATTATTTCATGAATATGAAATACCTTGAAGAGTCAAAGGAATAGAGACTAGAGTGTATTAATTATTGCCAGTGGGTGGAGGTTTGAGAAATGTAGAAAATCATTGTTCAGGTACTATTGTACTTTTTATATGCAGGCAGACAATTTGGCAACAGATATTGGTGATGTTTGCACACATGATTTATGTAACTGATTCTCTGAGTAGTACATGAAAAATATTGAATGAGCTTATGTTGTACTCTCTGTATTTTTTCACGAATAAGAAAAAATAATTAAGGAAAACCTTGATATTTGCTATGGAGGAACATTGGTGGTACAGTGGTTCAGTGCTTGGATGCTAATTGAAAAGTCCATGGTTCAACTGCACCAGTTCCTCCAATGATGCGGTAGTTGGATTTTGTACAGATCACAAGATTATGCTTTTGGAAATCTTGACCTATTAGGATGACTAGAGTCCAAATCAATTCAATGTCAATGAGTTTGTTTGGGTTTTTGATTTTATATTCTGAATTTTTGATGTTTGAATGTTCTACTTAAGCTCCCAAGCTACATCCATTCTTGAAGATAATTTGCAGTAGAAATCATATTAGTTGAGTGATTAAATCTTGGCTGCTGGTAGGGACAGGAGGCTGAAGGGGAACTCAGATAGCCTCCTCTAGTGATTCTGATAGTAGAAGTAAGTTTAAATAAAGAGTGAGAAAAAGGCTCAAATATCAGAGGATCAAGTTTTACATATGTTATTACAGAAAACTTGTCTGTCTTCAGACCTTTCTTTGTACTTAGATCTTGTATTGCTGTTTCTGTCTTACCTCCTTGATATAAGATATATGAAATTACTTGGTTTTCAAGGCTAAAAATCAAAGCCTTGGAGAAGTAGCAAGGGCAGGCTCTGGTATCACTTGGCTGGATTCATATTCTACATCTATTCATCATCTCTTAATTAATTGGACTTGGATGAATTCTTTGCCCTCTCTGAATCTTGGTTTTTGCAGATGTAAATAGGGGATAGCTATCGTCACTATACCCCACAGGACAGAAGTGAGGATTAATTAAACTAAGATATGTCTTAGCATAGTATTTGTCAGGTAATAATCACTTGATGGCTAGATCCATCCACTCAACTATGACTCATGGTGATCTTATGTAAAGCAGAATTAAATGTTGCCATTCTCAACAGTCTCATGTTTGAGTTTATTGTTAAGGCTACTGTGCTAATCCTTCTGGCCAAGGATCCCCCTCAGTCTCTGTGATCCTCTACTATACAAACTATGATGTCTTACTCTAGCAACTGATCCCTCCAGTGCAAGGAAAATGGAAAACACTTTTTGATACCCATAAAAGTCTGGTAGATTACCAGACCTTTCTTTCTAATTTTCTTAATTGGAAGGACCTGCTGAAATCTATATACCACGGTTGGCCCTGTTGGTATTTGAAAGGGTTGGGGTGGAGATTCCAGCATCACAGCTACATGATAGCAACCACAGTATGTTGCATATCGACAGATAGCACTCAATGAATAGTAACCACCATTTGCGGAGGTAACAAAAGTAATGTTCAGAATTGTAACTCTGGCTCCAATAGTACCTCACCCATGGGAATGAAGTCAAACCAACTTGCTTCCCTGGCTTTCACATTTTTCTTTGCTCACTTTGCTTTTAGCTTACTATTGATTTATCTCTAGATAATGTTCAACACCAACCTAAGATAGAGAAATTCTGCTAGAGGAGAAGAATGAAAGGTACTACATATCCATGATTTGGCTCACTGAGTCACTGTGGAATGTTGAGTAGGGAAATTGGTATGTTTTTTGAAATATTTTATATTATTTGTTAGTTATCATGATTTCCTTGGTCTTAATTAATTTAGAGCATTAATAAGTGAGGTCAATCTCGTTGCCTTTTTAGACAGGCATGTATACGTGCATGCCTAATCCTCCATGCCTATATATGTATATATGTGGGTATGTACACATATCTGCACACATACAAAATTCCCTTTTGATAGCAGTTTCCTTACACTTACAGTCAATTTTGCCCTCAGTTCTGCATGACATTGCTGGCAAAAGAATACAGTCGTTAGATAAGTGTTTGAGGCACTGACAGCAGGCTTGGGCTTAAATGTTGATTTGCTGAAACGTTGAATTCACGCAAGATCATGTCCTCTGCCCCGTGGTAGAGAAATCCCTCAAGAAGGGGTTGGTTAAAAATGAGCATTTTAGCAAAACAACCAGCAAGAACAACCTTGCTATTCCTCTGTCACTGCCTGAGCGAGGAAGATGTGGAGTCAATTTAGTGAGTGTCAATTGTAGCTGACGTTGGAAGGAATAATATACTCATATCTCCCTGGATGCATATCTAAAAGGGAGCTATCCAGAGAGCTGTGATTTTGCAGGTTGCAACCTGATCAGACTTGCAAACATGGAAGATGGCTCTAAAGCAGGGAGAGGTAGATCTCTCTGGGTCACAGAATCTCTGACTTAAGGGTGTCTGGTTCCTTTTTAAAGGAGCCCTGGTGTCATAGTGGTAATGTGTTAGCTGGTGGCCTCAGGGTCAGCAGTTCAAAGCCACCAGCAGCTCTGTAGGAAACAGATGGGAATTTCTACTCCCATAAAGAATTAGAGCCTCAGAAACCCATGGAGCCAGCTCCCATAAGGGGTGCTGTGTTAGTCTGGCTGGACTAGAAAAACAAATTTCATAGACACGTATATAGATGTAAGGAAAAGGTTTATATATAAGAGAAATAGGACATTAAGAAGGCATCCCAATCCAGCCCAGTACAAAGTCACAAGTCCAATATTAGCCCATATGCCCGATATCAGTCTATAAAGTCTCCTTCCAACTCATGAAGTCACAGGTCAGTGGGTGCAGGATCCCAGCGCTGGCAGGGGTCTCCCCATGGCTCCTCGCTTCCAGGGCTCAGGGTCCATCAACAGCATCCAGTGGTGACAGAAGCAACTCATCACTGGCAGGGGTCCCCACATGGCCTCTCCAGCTTCAGAGCTCTGGCTCCGTCAGGGCCAAGCCGTGTGGCTTCTCCGGCTCCTCGGACGCTGCCATCTTGTCTTGTCTGTGCTTATTCGTCTCTCTGAACTAACTCCCAACAACCAGGGAGATGGCTTCTCATCTCCACGAGGGAAATATCATGAGATTTCCCAGACGTCTCAGGAGAAAGGCATGCCCACACAGAGGCCTTATTGGCTACTCAATGGCCATCTCCAGATTAACAGGCTAGACTCCACCCCTACATCTCAATCATGAAATTAACATAAGCACATCATGACTGCCACAGTTGCCATGAGTCAGAATTGACTCAATGTCAGTGAGTTTGGTTCTGTGTGTCTCAAACATATTCAGGAGGGCCTGAATTTTCATAAGTTTATCATTAAGCTTGTTACAGGGAGACATATGGAAATATGGAAAAGACCGTGTTTTATTGGCAAGCGAACCAACAACTGATTTGCAGGGAGATTTCAGCGATTTTTGACAGACCTCAGGTCCCCAACCCCTACCGTCCCTGGGAGGAGTCCTGCTTTGTCCTGTAGAGTCATTATGAGTTGGAATTGACTTGATAAAATGCATTGTCCAAGGGCAGGGCACTGGTGATGAGGCGATAAGACACCACATATGGCCTTACGTGCCATCTTAAATCTGTGCTTTGTCCTAAGATCAATAGGAAATCCTGAAATATCGTTGACTATTACAAATTGGGATCACCAGAACTTTGTGCTTGTACACATGTGTGCAGAAAGTTCTGTTAGATTCATCGCAGCCACTTAGGGCTGCCTGGGCTTTGTGCTACACACTTCGTGCTCTGTTGTCACTGGTGAGGCTTCTGGAGCGGCGTGGCATTGGGCATGTGTTGGTTGGGTACACTCTGATCAGAAGACAGGGTTATTTTCTCTGATGGAGAATCCAAAACACATTTGAAATTGCAAATCATGGGAAAGCAATCTAAATTGGTTAAATGTCAGATATGTCCATGATTTATGTCTCCTTTACATGCCTTTGCTGATAATACCAACACTCTTATATTAGTTGGGTTACTACGTGTGCGTGTGCATTTGTGTAGAGAAACAAATTTCCAAGTCAAAGAGACTGTAAAAGATCATTGCTTCACTTGTCCTGGCACAATGAAAAGGTCAGGGAAACATCTTATTATAGAGGGGGTGGAGGGTGGAGAAGTTGCAAGTGATGCATTAGGCAAACTCCCTGTTGATATCTTTCCTTTTTACTATTACCAAGTAATTCATAATCATTATAGTCAAAGTAGGGAACACGTATAACAAAAGAGGATGAATAAAAACTCCCAACCTTGTGAGTCAATCCTGCCAGAGGATTGTTGTTGGTGATGTTTTACCTTGTTTTTTTGTCTTTCTTTTTTCCTCTATATGTGTGAGCACCTTTTCATTTTTTAATACATGCCCATTATTGAATATGTGATATGGTCATATTCAGTAGGCTAATTTCCATTCACACTGGAAATTATTCTGGAAGAAACTGGAGATCGATAAGTCAGTTCTGATAGTAAGACTGATGTTTTTGACTGAAACTCCAGATTCGACAACAAATGATCATAGCTCCCAAATTCTCACAAACTGCGTCACCTTCAAACTGTCAGTAATTGTAGGGTGCATTGAGGATCAATCAAACATGTAAGTACATCATGAGAAAAGATAGAAGACCTGTGTTTTTTAGATTTTCGTAATCAAGAGGAATTCTCTAGACACTCAAGTGGGAGTTTCTCATTTATGTCTCTGGAGACATGGGGTTTGGGCCTGTGCTGAACTTTCTTCAGAGGTGAGGCTAATTTATAATGAACATGTATTGCGTAGTCCTTAGTCCAGTGTATAATAAATTTTCTCATTCATTTTACTGTCACTAGATAAAATGTAAAATTAAATAATATGACCAAGAAACTATATTTCCATTGATAAGCCAATATTCTTACATACGATCCTTCCCACACAGAACACATACCAAAAATATTGATTCACTACCAGAAACAAAGCAACACATATCCTTTCCTTTAGAACATAGTAATAAGACCTTAGTCCTATATAAAACTAAATATAAACAATAAAGGGGGGAGAAAGAAACGTCATGAGTTCCAAGAATATTTTCCCTATGTACTTCTTAAAGGATGGAAAATATAGATAAGAGTACCTAGTGAGTGAGATGTTCCTAAAAATATAGAGAAGAGTGTCCAGTATTGAGTGAGGTGCCCTTGCATGATGCAAACAGTTAATGTGCTTTGCTATTTACCAAAAGGCAGGAGGTTCAAGTCTACCTAGAGAGATGTTGGAAGAAAGGCCTACTTCTGAACCATCAGCCATTGAAAACCCATTGGAGAACAGTTCTACTATGACCCAAATGGATTCACCAAGAGTCAGCGTAGACTCAGAGACAAGTGGAAAACAATGATAGATGGTGTAGAGAACTAGCTCTGCCCATTCTTAATTGGCTTCACACATAAAACTAACATTTATACTTGAGTATATAAGCTGACCTGAATATCAGTTGAGGCACCTAATTTTACCACAAAAATTGCAGTAAAAATGTGCTGAAAAACTCATGGCAAAGTAGGTTAAGCATTGGGCTACAGATCAGCAGTTCAAACCTAAATGTTGCTCCTTAGGAGAAAGATGAAGCTGGCTGCTTCTATAGAGACAGAAACACAGGAGCAGTTCCACTATGTTCTATAAGTTCAGTATGGATCACAACCCACTTAATAGCAGTCTGTAGTTCTACAGGCTATTTCCCAAGTGTTATTTCTTTAATTCCATATTTTTTGCATAAAATGTTGATAGGGAGCTAACATTTCTGGGAAGCGAATTTTTGTGGCTTTAATTCCATTTCCTCATGGATTTATGCTGCTTATCCACAAATGCTGGGGAATGGGAATTAAAAAGGCATGATAGAGCAAGAGCTCCCCCCTAATAAAGGTATACCTGTTTCTGTTCAAAAAAAAAAAAAGTTATGAGAGAAGAGATGGAGGATACAACTTCTACTAATGGATCCCTTTATTTGTTTCACTTCCACAGCCTAAGTTCTGCACTTCTCTGCCCAGCCTAAACTTCATACTCAACAAGGTTTCCTCAGTTCTCTGATACACCACTTTAACAAAACCCCAACCAGCTTTTTAAGCCCAGAGTCGTTGTATAAAGTGTTCTCGGAAAGAAATGATACAAATGGATGGATGGATGGATGGCTCCAAGATTCCTGGTCTCCAACTATCACCTGGGCCTTTCATGCCCACCAGGGATGCCTTTGCATGTCCCTGGCCAGCGTCTCCACCCACTCTATTCTTGCATCTAGTGGCAGTATGTATTCTTGAAACAATTAAGACTCAGGACCTTTAAAGATGGCACTGGTATGAATTTAGAATGTACGCTTGGTGATTTCAATCATTACAAAATACTAACTTTTTTGAGCACGTCATTTTAGCAGAGAAAACTATCTTAGACTCAAATTCTGCTACCAATATAGTTCAGCAGCTTAACATTTTTCCTTGCTCTTTCATAAATTGCATATTAAAATGAACAATGCACATCCATAAAAAAGTATTGATTACTTAGCTGTGGCCTAAAAGAATCTGTTCATTGATGTGTGTGGTTTAAACCTAAGGGGCCTTTATAAATCAAAATGTGGGAAAGAGAGTGGATGCAAGTGACCTGTTTAAACACAGACACTCCAGTCTAGCCCTTGTGTCATTTAGTCACTGATGAACAACAGGGAAAATTACATTCTACTGCTACCAGTTGAGGTTTCATGGTTGTCCCTCACCCATCCATCCACAAACCATTAATAATTTTTCGTTAGATTGCATAATTTATAGTATCAATTCTGAATGCATAATGTAATACTGCATACTGAAGGGTAGTTAGTCTTTCTTCAAATAGGTAACCAAAAATGAAATAAATACCTAGATTAAATTTCCATATCAGGAAGAGAAAAATTAAATCCTTTGCTGACTGGCAAAAATATGTAATAGATATTTTGTGGAGATAATCTAAATTCTTAAACATAACTTCATTGTTGTAGTCATTTTCATACAATTTCCTTCTAAAAGTAATCCCTCTAAGCACTTGCGTGTGCGCGTGTGTGTGGGGGTGGTGGTGGTGGTGGTGGTGGTGGAGAATCGCAGCAATGGTGGAATAAATGTAATTATTTTAAAATAAAATAATTTGAAAATAGTATCTAAATGTTATTAAATGGGATGAAATTAGTTTGGGGACTTATAAAAGATGAAGAGTTTTCCTTTTCTTATATCTAACTTTATGAAAGAACATGGCCTTTAAAATATTACATTATGAGCCAAAGTGCAAAAATGTTTCCTTTTTTAAAATATTTGGCTGTATGCTTTATTCAAACAAACAAAAAAAAACCAACACTAGAGATTACTTATATTTCTAGAAACTTGTTTCTTGAGGTGTTTTTGTAAATTTTCCATGTTCTCAAGAAATACATTTTACACTTTACACTGAGAGACATCTACTAGAATGAATATATATTTTTTCCAAACTACCATCTGCTCCTTGTCTACTTTAAATCAATAATATTATTTAGTTCTTCTCTTTCTGCTATTATTATTTTTATATGTTTCATGGATTCAAACCTTTTATTTTGCTAAGCTTCAGACTTCCTGAGAAACTATCAAACTTCGTCTGTGGGATTGGTAGTAGGCCCTGTGGGAATCCCAAATAGAATTTTAATTTTCTCTGGGCATTGAGCACCATTTGTTGTTTGTTCCTTTGAAATGGTATTACTTTCATTCTGGTAATAGGATTATGCTCATCAGGGCATGTGTTGTCTTCCTTAGTGTAACCTCACTCTTTTCCCTTGGATAGGAAAGAAAACCGTCTAAAGAGGAGCATGAAAATTAATTTAGGCATAGTGGTAAAAGGAAACGAAAGGCACTAATGATTTTTGGTATTCTAAAAGTATATATAGATATCATTAGAAACATCTGATTTGTTAAATGAACACATTTGTTGATGTGTTGAAATGAACTTCTCTTTAGAGACACTTAAATGATTTTTTGATATATACATATACATTACTTTTTAATGTGTCCTTTCTACCTAGTGTATGCTTGCATATCACCCTTTAATCTGTAAATGATCTCTAATAAAACAATCAAACCTAGATTGTTTATTTAGTGTGACTTATAAAAGCTAAATCATATATTACTGGGTAGCTTAACATTTTTTCTGATTCCTATGCAAATAATACCATCTTAATGATAATAATTAATACTCTTGATAGTTGGAATTCTGGAAATAAATTAAATGTTTAATTCTATTAACTTTTAAAATTCTTTTCCTAACTAGGTTTGTGAACAATGCTTAGCAACTGTGCTGATACTTGTCCATGTCTACAAATGAACTGGATGGCTAAATTTAGAAATTCTTTGTTAACATGAATAAAATACTCCATCTCCATCCACCCACTCCTAATCTTGTTTAGGTTGTACACAAACTAGAGGGACTCACACTGGAGCTGGAGAAACCATACATAACCTTGATAAGCTTCGTAATGCTAATGCTGTTTTGATAGAGAAAACCACATGTAATGCAAATAGCTGCCTCTGCTCTCCAGTACAGGTGTGTAATAAGCACATATAATTAAACCAAAGACACATAATGGTTTGTTGTTGGATACACGCATTTGCAACAGCTGACTACGCTCTTAATGTGTGGTTCACGAGTTAGGTAATTTTCTTATATCTCCACTCCTTGAGCAGAATATTCCTCATGGACTCATATTCACCACGACTCCGTGTCTTTTACACAGTAGATTCCCACTGCTGCCTGTAATTTAGCGTCGGTGCCGCATCAGCATTCCCTAAAGATGATTAAAAGGAGCATGTAAATTCACAAACAAGTCATTTTATTCTTCAACCTAAATAATTTAGAAATGCCCCCAAAAAGGAAAGTTATCAAAATGTAAGCCTTTTGACATGGTTTCCATCTTGGTGAAATACATCATCCGTGTGTTTAATCACTGTTATGCATAAAATATGGTTTATGGCTCTGCTCAGTATGACACATGGAGTTCTTTGTGCATTAGGCACCTGACTCGTGTAAGGGGTATAAAGCAAGATGAGAAACTGGTACAAGTTCTTTACAAATCAGTATAGAAACAGACAGCAATGAAAAAGCTCTTTCTGGATTTTTTTTTTAATTCTATGCTTCTATTGGGATGTTTTTTAGAGGAATTCTTTTTCAGATTTCAGAACATATACACACGTCTCTATGTAGTTTTGGGGTTTGGAATCGGTCGACTTAAGAATGATGAATCTGTGTAGATACCTTGCAGCATTCTTTGTTTTCTTTAATCCATTTCTGTATACCCCCCCCCCACCTTCTATCATGAGACTCTTAAACATCACCACTCTCTATGTCATATTGTCATGTGCTCCCAACCTAGAGCATGCCTCTATCCAAGAATGGCCTGAATAGTCTGTCTACTGAGGTTGAAAACATGGAGAAAAGCAGTGCATTTGTTTGTCATACAAAAGTGGTATCTGACACATGAATTAAACAACAGTGAGTGATAGGAAGGGTCATGATAACCCCAGCTACAAAGCATTTATCCATAAATTGCTGGTTAGGTGCCATTAATCGTGTATTCCAGAGCTATGTATCACCTGCTTAATTCATTTGGGTTTGATTTACACATCATTTTAAAGGATGATAAAGAGACAGAATTTAAGTTTTACTTTCTAATTAATTTTACAGCTTATCCTTCTCTAGTCTCATATCAGAATGAGATCTAAATAACCAATCTCATTCCTTTGACTAACCTTTACATCCTTGTTTGCAACTGAGTTTTGACAAAGCTCTTTATTTTGATTGATGTTCTAGCATGATCTTCCATGAATTTAATCCCACCCTGTCTGGTTGACCATGGAGGCAGCTCCCATTCAGGCACCCCTGTGTACAACAGAACAAAACACACCCTGGTCCTTCATCATCCTCACAATTGTTATTATGTTTAAACCCATAGTTGCAGTCACTGGGTCAATCTGTATTCATCATCCTCACAGTTGTTATTATGCTTAACGCCATATGTGGCATTCATGTGCTTATGTTAATTTCATGATTGGGATGTAGGGGTGGAGTCTAGCCCGTTAATCTGGAGATAGCCATTGAGTAGTCAATGAGGCCTCCGTGTGGACATGGCTTTCTCCTGAGACTTCTGGGAAATCTCGCGATATTTCCCTGATAGAGATGAGAAACTGTCTCCCCAGTTATTGAGATTTAGTCTTACAGACAACGAACTACGGACAAGACAAGATGGCAGTGTCTGAGGAGCTGAAGAAGCTTGAAGGAGAAGCCACACAGCCTTACCCTGATGGAACCAGACCTCTGAAGTTGGCAAAGCCATGTGAAGAGCCCTGCCAGTGATGAGTTGCCTCTACTACCACTGGATGCTGTTGATGGACCCTGAAGCCTGGAAGTGAGGAGCCATGGGGAGACCCCTGCCAGCACCGGGACTCTGCACTCACTGGCCTGTGAGTTTGTGAGTCAGAAGGAGACTTTATAGACTGGTATCGGGCATATGGGCTAATATCGGACTTCTGACTTTGAACTGGACTGGGTTGGGATGCTTTCTTAATGTCCTATTCCTCTTGTATGTAAACCGTACCCAGACTAACACACCATCATTGTAGCTGCTGGGCTAATCTGTCTTACTGAGAGTCTTCCTCTTTTTCTCCAGAAGCTCTATTCAGTAAGCATTATGCCTTTGTCTAGGGATCGGTCACTCCTGATAATATGTCCAAAGTACCTGTGTTAGTCCTGGTAGACTAGAGAAACAAATTTACAAACACACATATGTGTATAAGAAAGAGATTTACATACAAGAACAATTGAACATTGAGAAAACATCCCAGGCCAATCCAGTTCAGGGTCATAAGCCCGATATGAGCTCATATGTTTGATACCAATATCAAACTTCAGACTCATGAAGCACATGCAATGACACCAGGACAACCACAGCCCAGGGGTTGCAGAGTCTTGTGTATCTAGTGACAGTAGAAGCATCTCAGCACTGGCAGAGGTTTCCCCATGGCTCCTCCAGTTTCCAGGGCTCAGGGTCTATCAGCATGCTGCCATGTGTCTCATCAGCTGCAATGTCTCTCAGGAATGAGAGCGATAGGGTCTCCCTGCTCCAAGAAGGAATTTACACATTTTCCAGAATTCTCAGAGAAGTGCATGTCCACACAGAGGTTTCATTGGCTATCTCCAGATTGATATGCTAAACTCACTCCTATACTCAATTCTCAAATTGACAGCAGATTAGGCAACTGCCACAGGACCTGAGATGAAATCCCGATGTTCTCTTGTAAGAAACAGTCTGATTGCATTTCCTCCAAGACCATTTCAATCAGCCTCCCATCAGTTTTGGGAGCCTGGTTTTCATTAGTGTCTTCACTGCAGCTTGAATTTCTTTCTTCAGTTCTTCGATTGTTCTTGATCATTTTTTTTCTTTTGTACAGTGACTGTGTATATTTCTTCTATCTTCTTTTTTTTTTAGTTTTTTTTTTAAGATATCACTGTCCTCTGGTGGTGGGAGTAGGAGGCCCAGCCTTTGCTCCTGTGGAGCTGGAATTGAACCTCCATCCCAGTGGGCTGCAGTCCCGTGCACCTTTCTATCTTCTTTTGAAGTTTCAGACTCCTATAACACTGTTAAGTCAAGGATTGAATTTTTTTCTCCATTTCTTTCAGCTTGAACAATCCTGAGCATGTTCTTCCCCTTGGGTTTTCTAACTCCAAGTCTTTGCACATTTCATTACAATGTTTTATTTGCTCTTCTTGAATCGCTCTGTTCAGTTCAGCTCTTTCTTTAATTTACATTAGCTTAGGTCTCTTCTAACATCCACTTTGATCATATCTTTCCTTGTGTTAAAATGATCTTTTGTTTTTATCATGCATGATCTTTTTTTTAATGTCATCCCACATCTCATTAGACCTTAGTGGTCAGTGAGTCAAATTTATTCTTAAGATATTCTTGAACTTTTGGTGGAGCATATTCAAGGTTGTATTTGAACTCTCATTTTTAATTTCTTTAATTTTAACTTGAACTTGCGTATGCCCAATTCAGTGTCTCTGTTCTGCACTTGGTCACTAGCCTTGCTTTGAACTTCTCCATGATCTTTTCCCATGGATGAAGTCTATTGGTTCCCTGTATATTCTATCTGGAGAGATCCATGTGTATAGTTACCACTATGTACAATAAAGATATTTGCCGTGAAGAAATCATTTGCCTTGCAAAATTCTTTCCTGATCGCCAGCTTTCTTTTCCCCACCGAAGGTATATTTTCCAAATCTTGATATTTGCTTTCACCTTTTGCATTTCAATTGCCAGCAGGCAGTCATAGTCCTCTATATGTTTATCTGTGTTGGTATAGACACCCTGGTGGTGCAATGGTTAAAGCACTTGTCTCTTGACTGTAAGGTTCATAGTTTGAACCGACCAGTCTATCAGTGGGGACAAGAGGTGGCAGGCCTGTGTCTGTTTCTGTTAAGCTCTATCACCATGCAAACACTATGGAGAAGTTCCCTGAGCCTATCTGGGCTCTGTGAGTCCGTAACGACGGGATGGCAGTGTGTTTGGCTTTCTTGCTGCTATCTTGGTTCTTTATGAAATAAACTAGCATTTCCTTTACTAGTGGGTTTTTAAAGAACTACGCATGTCAGGGTAATATTATGGGGTGCATATGTATGTTGGAAGGATATGTTCTCAATCTCTACGTGCTATTCACATAAGAGATTTGAGGTGCTAATTTTCCTTTTTCAAAATCGGAAGTCACAAAAAGAGAAGTTCCTTACCTTCCCACAACCACAGAAAAATCCAACTTTACTTGCACCCAATTTTCTCTTTCTTCTTCCTCTTTTCAAAATCTACTGAGTGTGTTCATTCTTTCCCCTCTCTCAGAGACCTTGCATCCTTGTTCGCACTCATATCTCTTTCTCTTTCACTCACAGAAGGACTCCTCATCATCACACTGATACATACCAAAAAACTCACTTCCCTTAAGTTGAACCAGACTCACGGCGACCCCATGGGACAGGGTAGGATTGCCCCTGTGGGGTTCCGAGACCGTCACTCTGTGTAGGGGTCTCATATTTCTCCTGAGAAACATCTCCTGGTTTCTGTCAACCTTGGGGTTAACAGCATTACCACTTAGTTCCTGACAGTGACTATGGAATGTCTTTGCTTGAAGCTCTAAATGCCTGCTTATTACTCTTGGCATAAAATTTTAAATCCCCGACAAGGTTCATAAGACTCTGCTCAATTTGAGCCCTGTCTCTTTGGACTTGATATATCCTAGGCTACCAGGTTGAAGCTTGGCACTTGGTGGTCTCTCAATACATATTTGCTACATGGATAGGAAAGGAGAGAGGGAAAAGAGTACGTGCGTGGGGAGGTGGACACTCACATGGATGAACAGATGAATCAAACAACAAAGGAGTGAGGAATACGATAATCCATCTCATTCGTTTTCACATTTCCAAATTACATGCAAAACTGCATTTCTATTTTAGGCTATTGCATATAAGATTATGCAATTGGAAGATGATTTGGAGCCCATGTTGTGTTAATCTAGGTAAGAAAGTAGAACACACTACAAAGAAAGGTTGTCTCTTTGACAGAGGATACCTTAAAAGATCAATGGCTCATATCTTTAAGTCTCTCCTTTACTTAAGACTCCCTCTAGTTTGGTTTTTGAAGAGTTGACTTTGCTAGCAGGAGCGCAATGATAGTATTTAATGAACTATTAAAGCTATTTCATCTGGGGAGTTTAGAACATTAAAGGATCTGAAGCAACGCTGATAGAAATTACTCTGTTCTAAAAGTCAAACTGCTCTGACTTATAGATTAATATGCACATTATGAGTTTTATTGAAATAATATTTTAGAGAGGGAGAGACATTTAAAAACCATGTGGTTGAACTTTATTGGTTTATTTTTTTAAACAAAGGGCAGAGATGTTACATCGCTCAAAGAGTACATATTTGCAAACTAAAAATCTTCACCACCAGACAAATAGGCAGCATCATGATCAATGCAGAAAATACTGAAATTGCCCTGGCCTCCGTGGCACTTGTATCCACCATCACTGCCTAAGGAAGCCACAGCCAAAAAAATCAAACGACAAATTGTAGCAAAAAAAACTCACCTTCAAAAAACCTCCTGATGATATTGCAACACACAGATGTCACTTTGAGGACTAAGGTACACCGAACCCAAGCCATGAATTTCCAGTTTCCTCACACACAGTCAAAAGCTGGACCACAAACAGGAGGGACTGGGGAAGAACAGGTGCCCTTGATAGATGGTGTGGGCGAAGACTACTGACTGCAGATACCTTGGACTGCCCACAGTACAGCCAGAAGGGTCCTTGGAAGGGAGGATGAGCAGGTTTGATTCTACATGCTTTGGACATGTTGCTAGGAAACACCAGTCAGTGGAGAAAAGCATCATGCTTAGTACAGGAAAAGGTCCGTGAAAAAGAGGCAGGCTCTTGGGAAGATGGTCTGATGCAGGCCTGCGGTAAGCCTCAAACTCTCGTGATGAGGAGGATGGTGTAGGACTGCTGTGGCCGTCACCTAACTTGGTGTCAATTTGAGGATTAAGAATGTAGGGGTGGGGTCTAGCCTGTCAATCTGGAGATAGCCAATGAGACTTCTGTGTGGGCATGGCCTTCTCCGGAGAATTCTGGGAAATCCAGCCAAATTTCCCCCTTGGAGGTGAGAGACTCCCTACTCAGTCCCTTGGAAATGCTCTACTGACAAGACAGAAGACTGACTCCCTGCATAGTGTTTGTTCTGTGGCGTCCAGGGGTGTGAGGAATCAGAATGGAGTTTAAAATTCAGCCGTTTAGCAGTCTAGACCTGGACTAAGCATCATTGGAAAAGTACCTTGCAATTATGCCAGAGATTTAGTTAGCCTTTACCATGCTAATTCCTTGAGGCTACAAGTTTGTGTTGTTTTGTTTACCTTTGGAATCTCGAATGCCTAAAACGGGGCATGGCAAACAGATGGCTCTCAAGCTCCCTTTGTTGAGTGATTGAGCTTTATCGCACATGGAAGGAGGCTTGTGTAAAGTGGGTAAACAATTTGCTGCTCAATTAGCTGTGCATTTGAAAGTGGGTGCGAGTCTAAGGATTTTTATTTCACCATTGCTTTGGATTCTGCCTGGTAATGTTTTCAGATTCTCATGTGACAAAGCTATCCATCAAGGATTATAGGGTCTACGGCAAGCTTCAGTGGTCCTTCTGTGTCATGAGTTATCAAAGCACTTCTTTGTACTTCATAGCCTTGCTGTGTGGGGCAAATGAGGTAACGTATGTAAATATGCGCCATGAACCACATATTGCTACACCAATGTGGCAGGTGACTGATATTTCTTAGCTTAGGTAACCAAAGATATTATTTGACCCCAGCCAAAATCAGAGCAATCAGTTGTCAGAAGAGGAGTCCTTTCACTGTCAGAGAGCCACTGCTGAGTCAGAGACCCCCCCTGTCAGTTTCCGGGACTGTAGCTCTTTATGGGAGTAGACAGTCCAATCTTTCTTCCACGGAAGCTGCTGGTGGTTTTGAATGGCCAACCACATGGGCCACATCGGACTTCGTGGTTGACAGTTCAAAACCACTAGCAACTCTGCATGCAAAAGACTGGACTTTCTACTCCCCAGAGCAATGACAGCCTCAGAATGCCATAGGGGTCTCTGTAAGCCAGCAATGGCTCCATGGCAGTGAGAACAGGTCGGCTGTGCTGCTGCTGTGAGAGAAGGCTCTGGCGATCTGCTCCCATTTTGAAGAGATTTACATACAAGAACAATTGAACATTGAGAAAACATCCCAGGCCAATCCAGTTCAGGGTCATAAGCCCGATATGAGCTCATATGTTTGATACCAATATCAAACTTCAGACTCATGAAGCATATGCAATGACACCAGGACAACCACAGCCCAGGGGTTACAGAGCCTTGTGTATCCAGTGACAGTAGAAGCATCTCAGCACTGGCAGAGGTTTCCCCATGGCTCCTCCAATTTCCAGGGCTCAGGGTCTATCAGCATGCTGCCATGTGTCTCATCAGCTGCAATGTCTCTCAGGAATGAGAGCGATAGGGTCTCCCTGCTCCAAGAAGGAATTTACACATTTTCCAGAATTCTCAGAGAAGTGCATGTCCACACAGAGGTTTCATTGGCTATCTCCAGATTGATATGCTAAACTCACTCCTATACTCAATCCTCAATTTGTGATTGAGCATCATTCTGTGATGCTCCCCTCCTGGCACAATCGCTGAAGACAACATGGATGCACAAGCAAAGGTGGTGAAGAACCCTGATGGTCCTGGTGGTTATAAGACACAGCTTCCAGGGTCTTAAAGGCTTGAAGATAAAGAAGTGGCCATCTAGCTGAGAAGTAACAAAGCCCACATGAAAGAAGCCCACTGGCCTCTGTGATCATGAGGTGTCGATGGGATCAGGTATCAGGCATCAAAGACCCAGGGCAAAAAAATTATACCGATGTGAATGAGGGGTAGGGCAGAGTGGGGACCCAAAATCTATCTGTAAACTATTGGACATCTCTTCAGAAGGGTCACAGGACGAGATAAGCCAGTCAGGGTGCAGTACAGCACCAATGAAACATTGAACTTTCATTTTGTTCTTTAAGGCATCCCCCTCCACTATCATTCCCCCAGTTCTATCTTATAAATTCGGCTAGACTAGAGCAGGTACAGATAAGAACTCTTGACACCTGGGATCCAGGATGGATAATCCCCTCAGGAAAAGTCATGTGAGTGAGGATACCACGAGGGTCGAGGGAATTGGAGGAGTTAGGGAGGTGGGAGAAGGGGGAAACTGATCACAATGTTCAATGTGTAAAGGTTCCACCACTCCCAATCAGTGGGTCATACAATAGAAACAGTGGTGAGGGGAGATAGTAAATGGTGAAGATACGAAAATAGCAATGATTTATAATTTATCAACTGTTCATGAGAGTGGGAGAGTGGGGGAGGGCAGGGAAAAAAGAGGAGATGATACCAACAGCTCAAGTAGAAAGAAATTATTTTGAAAATGATGATGGCAGCATATGTACAAATGTGCTTGATACAATTGATGCATGGATTGCTATAAGAACTATAAGAGCAAGCCCCCAATAAAATGATTTATTGAAAAAAGCCAACCTCCCAACAAACAAACAATCATTGGCAATACTGTGAAGCTCTACACTGACCTGCACCAGGTGGTGGTCCTGAGTTGAAATATACTCAAGCAGCTGGACATTATTATTCCAAGTTAACCTCCAACAATGTTTGGGGTCTCCAAAGATGACTCCTACAGACTTGACTTGCTTTACAGAAAGAAATTGAGGTAAGGAGGGAGGTGAGACCAGGTTGTTACAATCAGAGAGGAGTGAAGGAGGAAGAATTGGGATCTGTTTCTTCTCAAGATAGTAGAATGAAATTAGGACTGTCCAAGAAGAGTGAGAATGGTGATTTCCTTTCTTTCTCTCAGCCTACCCCACTCAATATCTTTCAATCAGAATTAATAACCTGTTTCTCCATTCTAACACATCCACTTTGTTTATGGCTTTCTCTCTAAATGTGGAAAATCCTAAAAATACTCGAATAGAGTGTCCAAGAAGAAAAATGTGCAAACCTAATTTATTCTGCTAACCTAGGCACTGAAAAGGACCTCCAGTAGATAAACTGGCATGTGTGAATGTCACCCACGTAACACAAAGGTCATGAAACTACAATTTTCTCCTTAGTAGAAGTTCATGCTTTCTGTAATTGTAAAAATAAGGTGAGAGGTTCCTGAGTTTCTAAAGGAAACACAGGGCACATTTGTTATTTTGGATTAAAAATCAATAAACACAGCTACTCATGCAAAATGAAAATTGATGCCCAAAAATATCATTTGAAGACTAATTTATTGCTATTAATACTCATTGTGTAAAAATAAGAAAATACAGCTAAGAAGAATAAGAAAATTTAAGAGATCTGGGTAGTGGCCATTCAGTAAAATAATTCTTTTATCCTTTAAAATGATGGTTGAAAACTTTAATTTTCAAATACAAATATTAAAAAAAGATGATATATCATATATAGTACACATAATATTATACAACTTTCTGTCTAGTAACATCAATACATGAAAAATTTCCATGTTATTAAATATGTTTTCATTTAAATAATGCTTGTTATCAAACATTTCAAATGTGTAGTAACATAAATTAATGTACTCCGTACAGAAGTACCCTCAGCCAGGTACTTGCTTTAGAATTGAAAATGAAATGCAACAGATGTGTAATGTGGGAGATATTCTTTTAGTGCTTCCTGATTCTTTCTACTTCCTGCTCTATAGAGAAGCTGTGTAGATTTTCCACTCATATTGGATGTATTAAGCGCACATTAATGATTTCAAATTGTATGCATCTTTCTACATCTTGATTTTCCTTTTATTGCTAACTCATTTGACACAATCTGTGTCAATATGGAGCCCTAGTGGTACAGTGGTTACGTGCTGGGCTGCAACCTGTAAGGTCAGCGGTTCAACACCACCAGCCTCTCCACAAGAGAAAGACGGGACCTTGGATTCCCGGAGAGGGAAAGAGTCAGAAACTCACAGGGACGATTCTACCATCTCCTATGGGGTCACCATGAGCAGGGAATGACTTCATGACAGTGAGAGCTGCGAGAAGGAGTATGACGAGCAATATCCTATGGTATGGTAAATTCTGTGAGAGACTGAAGCATACATGTTAACATATATTGCAAATAAAACAGGTAATCATACTGAATTTTAAAAATAAACCACTTTTTATATGAAAGGAATATACTATCCATTTAAAAAATAGAACACCAAACACCTACTCCCATGCAAACAGGGTGTGTGAAACACTAATGGAGGGTCTTGGTCAGTGTGGGGTGCCATTGTTCCGTGTGTAAGAATTATCTCTGAGACAAAAAAAGAGAGAATCCCTGGGACCATCTAAGAAGAGCTACCAGTGAAGTGCACTGGAAATCCCTGCCTGAAATAGCGGAGGGAGCAGAGATCACGCGACAGCGAGACCAGCAGCCGAGGCAAGGTGACTATGAGGCCAGCTTCTTAGCCCATTGAGTCAGGGGTTACGGGTCTTCATAGACTGTAAGGCTGGAGAGGTATTGCTTAGGCCAATGACTATGTCCTTATTGCTTTCTGATCTAAGTTTGTGGTAATCTGTTAAATTCCCTAATGACCCCCCCATCATTATGATGAATGTCTATTAGTTCTGTGTGGCCCTTGCAATAAATTGAATGTTGTGGGAGGAATGGTTGTTGTCAGAAGAGGGTAAAGAAGGATGGAGCGGGAAGGAGTGTCTGACCTCTGCCTCATGGCAATTGGCCTTAGTCTATTCAGGAGATAGATTATCCTTCTCCCTTGTGCAGTCAAAGGAGGTCAGAGGTGTTCTCCGCTTGCTTTTCTCAACAACTTACTAATTACTTGCATAAACAAATTGAAGATGGGAACATATGATTTAACCCACGATCAGGGGAGAACTGTGAGGAAACGTAAAATATGAGCTTAGGGAGCAAGACTCAGCATTTCACTCAGAGCTAAAGAAGCTTAATGAGTCATCCGTTCTAGCTCACTACTTCTGAATATGAAAATCCTAGCATCCTGCAGGAGAACTATTTCATCCTGGTCTTATCAACTCTGTCATGATGGAGGTGTCATGGACTCTCTGGGTATACTAATACTATCATTTCCCTACTGCTCCCATATGTGAGGGGGAATTCTTAAAAGAGGAGCCTTAGAGACATTTCTACAGTAGACAGTTCTCTCTCATCTTAAGTGAATTTGAAATTGTTTTCCTTATTTGTTAAAGGCAACCAATCTGCAGTAAAAAAATTAATCCTTAGACCAAGGGAAAAGAATGGAAACCCAGAAAAACAATTATCAGCATAGAGACAACTGATCTTTGAAAATGGCACAAAAGTATCAAATAAGAAGCAGATTCCCTTATTAAGTGGTGCTGGAAAAATGGATATCTACCTGCAGAAAAACAAAGCAAGACCTTTACCTCACTTCATGCACAAGAATAACTCAAGGTGAATCACAGATCTTGAGGTAAAACTCCAGATTATTAGTATCAATGAGGGGATTGGGACAAGCTTGAGAACTTTGGCACAGGGAATATATAGTCTATCAAAAACTGGGAAGGACACAAATACGGAGGAGGCACAAAGTGGGATATACTGAAAATATATCACCTCTGTACATCAAAAGAATTCACCAAGAGAGTAATAAGAGAGTTCACAGACTTGGAAAACATCTTTAGCAATGGCACATTAGACAAAGGCCTTATAACTCAAATCTACAAGTCTGCTAGCTTAAAATAAGAAAAAAAAATTGTCCACTGAGGAAGTGCACTAAGGACCTGAACAGAAGTTTCATAAGGGCAGAAATCTGAATGGCCAATAAACAGATGAAAAAATGTTCCCAATCATTAGCCATAAGAAAAATGCAGTTAAAACAACTAGGAGATAGCACCTAATACCCTCAAGGACAGCCCAATTCAAAAAATCAGAAACCAACAAGTGTTGGGGGGCCTGTGGGGAGATAGGAACTCTCATCCTCTGCTGGTGAACCTGTAGGTATGTACAGTTACTATGGAAATTGATTTGGTGATATCTAAAGAAGATGGAAATTGAGATATCATATATTCCAGCAATCTCCCTATGGGGCATATACCCAGAAGAGGCAAGAAACAAACCACAGCCAGACATCTGTTTTCCACTGTTCAACACGGCATAGTTCACAGTTGCAAGAAATTGGAAACAATCCAAATTTTCATCAATAGACAAATGGATTAAGAAGCTGTGATACATACATATGTTGAAGTGCTATGCATCCCTAAAAACAGTGATGGATGTACGAAGCACATTGCTGTATGGGAAGGACTAGAGAAAATTAATGTTAAGGAAAGTAAATACAAATACAACATGGGCCAACCAGGCAAGCTAAAAAAGTCAAAGAGGTCATAGGGAAAAAGCTACTGTATACATACATTTCTGGGGTGAGGTCCAGGTACTATGGCAGGAGCCAGGCGAAATCCAGGGATATTTATGGTAGTCAACTTAAACAAAAAAACATGGGTAGTGGGGAATAGGGCATCAATCCACCCAAGGGGAGGGCGTTCTTTATATCTCCACAGGAGAGGGAGAGAAGGACCAGACTTCAAACGATTGCTCCAAGATGTGAATCCAACATACCGGCATCTGCCAGGCCAGCTTCAATCCCAAGTACATGGACACTCTCTCCCCCACAGAAGAATTCACTTCGGAGGACATCACTGAAGCTACAACTCAGGAAGAGGGGCATATCTGATCAGAACATGCAGGAGCAAATGAAGAGGGAAGGAGAGAGAATGGAACACATCCCAGCCCACCCAAGACCCCTGCCCTCTCCCACGTTGATATTCCTGCTCAGAGAAACTAATGCACTGAGAGGACCATAGGGCCGGCCCCACCACGAGACACAATGTCCCTCACTGACCCATAGTGCTTTGAGTGGTAACATCAGTGGCATATTAAGGGGATTGTGCCAATCTGATCCCACCACTGCAGGATGAAACATTAAGGGTGTACAACAGAACAGCAAGGGAAGCAGAGCAATGGACTCCCCGGGGAACACCAAAAATAGACTTTGGGGCCAGAGTGTGGAACCCCATCAGACTCTACTAGAAAACACTGCTAAAATCGACGAACTGTACTTGAACTACTAATAGGCTTTTCTTTATTTTTGTCTTCAGATTTGTTGTTGTTTTGTTTTACTCTGTCTTTACACACGATGTGTGCATGTGTGCACAGGCACGTGTGCACTCTTATTATTGTCTCTGAGTGTCGATCTAGATAAGATAGGTGGTAAAAACAATCCAGAGTAGAAAACAATGGGAACGACAGCCTGGTGGGTCATGGGAGAAGGGGAGGTGTTGGAAAGGAAGTGGATGTCAACAAACCCAGGAACAAGGGAACAACAAGTGATCTAAAATTTATGGCAAGGCAAGCGTAGGATGCCTGGTAGGATTTGATCAAGGGCAACATAATTGAGAGGAATTATTAAAACCTGAATGAAGGCCAAGCATGATAGTGGGCGAAGAGGAAAGGAAAAGGAAATAAAGAAAAGAACTATTAGGCAAATGAAATTTATAGAGGTCTAAATACAGGCATGTACATATGTAAATATATTTGTATACAGCATTGGGCTATCTGTGAGGACAAGAGGGGAAGATAACCCTAAAGATCCCTAGCCATTCAAAAGTTTTAATAATTACTTGGCCTAAGTACTTTGAAACTGCTTGTAAGAGCTATCTTCTATTTCTGTAGTAATCTTGTTTATCACTTATGTTTATTTTCCAAAAAATTCCCATCTATAATATACATTTAAATTAATATATATGATATATAGTACCAATAAACAATATTTATATAATATCTAATACAGTATATATTTTAAATAAGAAGCTTAAATTATCTCTAACCTTTTAGCAAAAGTCTGAGAAATGGCATTCAAATGGCCAATCAGTTGCTGTTAAAAAATATCTGGCAGGTTTGTGCTTAGAGTAAAGGCAATTGTACACAGTGCTGATAACAGCATGTTCTAGGTGTAACATGATTTTTGAATGACTGAATAATATCAATTAATATAAGATGCTGGCCTTACTTTTTTGTGTGTACATATATCCCATCAGGAGTCTGGCAGCACATTAGTTTAACAATCAGCTGTTAATCTTAAAAGTAGGTGACTCAAAAACCACTAGCAAATAAAACAAAACAAAACACCACTAGCCATTCCAAGGGACAAAGACACGGCAGACTATTTCTGTAAAGATGTATAGCCTTGGAAATCCTATGATGGTGTTCTTTTCTGCCCTGTAGAATCTCTAAGACTTGGAAGCAACTTGATGGCAATGGGTTTGTTCTTTCAGGTGTATATAGTCTCTAGAGAAAAAAAATGAGTCACAAACTATGTTTTTAAAGTTCTATTGGGCATTTTCAATACCATTTTGCTTTCTGATAGGATTCATCTTGACAGGTTTTTCTGGCCACAGAAGATTTTCCACTGTCTGGCAGTGGCAACCTGGAAAATTGAATAAAATAGCATTATAGACACCAATGTCTTATAGACACTAACTATTGAATAAATGATTTCCCGTTTTTATAATGGAAAATATTTGGAAGTTGAAACATTAAAAATAGCTATGATCATAACAAAAGGAATAAAAGGAATACAATTTAAGCCATTGCACTTTTAACTTTCCTGACACTTACTTGCCACTGTTGTTTGGTGCTATTAAGTCAGCCTTGCCCCACAGAGACCTTACACCCAACAGAACAAAACACTGTATGGTCCTGTGCCATCCACACACTTGCTCCTATGCCTGAGCCCATTGAAGTAGCCACTGTGTCAAGCCATCTCATCAAGGACCTCCCTTTTTTTCTGCCCTTCCACTTTTCCAATCATGAAGTGCTTCTCCAGAGACTGGTCTTCCTGACAATGTGTTCAAAGAGTGCAAGACAAGGTCTTGCTATCCTTATTCGAAAGAGCACTCTGGCCTTCTTCTTCCAATACAGGCTAATTTGTCCTTTCAGCAGTTCATGGCACTTTTAATATTCTTTTCTAGTACCACAGTCCAAATGGGTCAATTCTTCTTTGGTCTTTCTAATTCAATGTTAAGCTTTCACATGCTTATGATGCAATGGAAAATACCATAGCTTGGGTCAGGCGCACCTTAGTCCTCAAAGTGACAGCCTTGCTCTTCAGTGCTTCAATATTCTAAAGAGTTCTTGTGCAGCAGATCTCTCTCTCACTCTCTCTCTCTCTCTCTTTCTCAAGTCATTTTATTGGGGGGCTCTTACAGCTCTTATAGCATTCTTTACATTAATTGTATCAAGCATATTTGTATGTATGTTTCCATCATTTTTCCCAGATTGTTTTCTACTTGAGTCCTTGGCATAACCTCCCTCGCTCCCCCACCCTTGACCCTCATGAGTCCTTGATCAATGATATATTGGTATTATTATTTTGTATCTTCCACTGTCCATTGTCTTTATTCACCTACATTTCTTTTACCCATCCCCTTTGGGAGGCGCTATATATCCAATCTTGTGATGGGTTCCCCCTTATCCACCCCTTTCCCTGATCATGCCTTTACCCTCATGATATTACTACTCCCACTACTGTATCTGAGGGATTTATCTTTCCTGAAGTTCTTAAATGTGTCAATGTATATTCTGTGGTCTACCCAGATTTATAAGGTAGAACTGGGTCATTGTTTGGGGGGTGGGGAGGCAGGAAGTATTCAGGAACTAGAGGAATAGTGTATGATTTATTGGTGTTATACTACACCGTGGATAAATCATCTCTTCCTTATAACCCTGCTGTGGTGGTGGTGGGAGGGGGGAGGGGGGCAGGGGGCGGAGAGACATTCAATTGTCTGCAGATGGGATTTGTGGATGCATTCCTACCCACCTCTTTCACATCAATATAGTTATTTGTTTTGGATCTTTTGATACCTGATACCTGATCCCATCAACACTTCATGATTACACAGGCAGATGTGCTCCTTCCGTGTGGGTTTATTTGTTTCCCTGGTAAAGAGTCAGTTGTTTGAAACCCCAGACACTGTATCTTTTGATTGCTAAACACCACCAGTTTTATTCACCATATTTGCTTTTGTACCCATTTTGTTTTTGGTGATCATGTCAGGAAGGTATCAAGGAGTTCCAGGAATCAGAACAAAGTATTCTTGTGGTAAGGGTGGTCTTGAACAGAGGCCCAGAGTCTGTCTGTTACCTTAATACTTAACATATAAATATATGGACATTGGCCTCTATCCCTTTCATTATAAATTAATATATCTACATATACACATGCCTATAGCTACAAATAGTTTTTGCCTCCTATTTCTTTCCTTTATTTCCTTTCACCTTCCTCCTGTCCCACTATCATGCTCATCCTCCATTCGGCTCTCAGTATTCTCTTTTGGATACATTGCTCTTGATCAAACTCTACCCAGCATTGTATACCCTCCCCACTATCAATTTTAGATCTTTTAATTTTCCCTTATTTCTGAGTTTCTTGGCTTTTCACTCCTCCTGACCCCTGCTCTCCCATGTCCCCTGGGAGCTAACTGCTGGTCCTGATGCTTTCTCCTTGGGATTGTTCATCCTGCCTATTTTTTATAGAAAGAAATAGGGTGAAAGAAAAGGAAAACCAAAATCAAAATAAACAAAGCCCCCAAACATAATAAAACCAACAAAACAGAACAAGAAGGCAAAACAAATGAAAACAACCCAGTTGATAGTTCCAGGTGTGTCTGTTGACCCTTATGTATGTTTTCTGATAAAGTCTGACAGGCCAATCCCTGTCCCCTAAGTCAGAAGTCTATTTTCAGGATTTCTTGGGGACTTGGTTACTTTGCTTACCTTGCTGCCCTGTTGCACTCTGTTTGTGTTTCACTCCACGGTTCATGGGGCAAATGGGGAAAGCTTTCTGCACTATACCTCCAGTGGTGTTAGCTTTAGTGTTATCAGTTAGTGAGGGAATGTCATGTCTCCTGGTAGGGCTGTGCTATGGTCCTCCCTATGCACTCACTGCTCCAAAAATGTGTGTCTTCCCTCGAGGTTGGTAGGCCATGATGAGGTTCTCTCTCTCTCTCTCTCTCTCTCTCATTCCCTCCCCCCTTGGTTCACACACATATGGTGCACTCTAGACAGACCCACCTCGCTTCCCTGGATATATCTTTAGTGCTGTCCTCTGTACTGCCTTCTTCTGAGGAGCAGGTCAACATTGCTCAGCTTGGTCTTTTCTCTTGGTTTGCTCCTCCATGCTGGTGTATTACCCTCAAGACTTGGTGTTCTGGGATGGGGTCTGAGCCTTCTCTCCCTTTCCTGGGAAGACATAAACAATACCTTCCCCATGGAGGCATTAGTGCCCTGCTCCCCATCACCCTCATTTTCTTTTCTTTCTTCCCCTTCTCTTTCCCCCTCCTTTTAATCATATGTATCCCTGA
Organism: Nesogale talazaci; assembly: GCA_004026705.1. Taxonomy (NCBI): domain Eukaryota; kingdom Metazoa; phylum Chordata; class Mammalia; order Afrosoricida; family Tenrecidae; genus Nesogale; species Nesogale talazaci. Next base: position 392,199 of record PVJH01000040.1, on the reverse strand, counting down.
GTTGGGTCTGCAGACGATCACTTGAAAATTACTTCTATCCATAGTGTGGATTGTGGATCCAAGCCAGATGTAATCCTTGACAACTTCTTCTCCATTTTTCATGTTACCGGATGGTCCAGTTGTGAGGATTTGGTCTTCCTGACATTGAGTTGTAATCCATACTGAAAGCCACAACCCTTGATCTTCATCAACAAGTGTTTCAATTCCTCCTCACTTTCAACAAGCAAGGTTGTGTCATCTGCATACTGCTGATGAACCTTTCTCCATTCCTGATTCCCCACTCTTCTTCACATAATCCAGCTTCTCTGATGATTTGCTCAGAATATAGATGGAACAAGTATGGTGAAAGGATACAACCCTGTCACACACCTTTCCTGATTTTCAACCATGCAGCATACCCTTCTTCTGTTTACACAACTGCCTCTTGATTCTAATGCAAGTTCTTCCTGAGCACCAGGAAGTGTTCTGAAGTTCCCCTTCTTCTCAAAGAAATTCACAATTAATATGGTCCACGTAGTCAGATGCCTTTGCATAGTCAAGGAAACACAAGCATACATCTTTCTTGTCTTCCCCATTTTGAGCCAAGTTCCATCTGACATGAGCAAAGATATTCCTTGTTCCAGGTCCTTTTCTGAATCCACTCTGAACTTCTAGTAGTTCCTTGTGAATGTGGACCTATATCACTTTGCTGTCAATTTGTTGTGCTGCAGTGCCTTGTCTGTTGCTGTGATGCTGGAAACTATTCTGCTGCTATTTCAAATGCCAGCAGTCACCCAAGGTAAACAGGTCTGAGCCCAACTTCTAGATTAAGAACAGATAACAAAGAAGGACTTGGTTCCCCATGTCAGAAGAAGATGCTACCAAAAACCTTAGGCATAGCTTAGAAGCATTGTTAAATATTGAAAAGTCTTTAATAGGTTTGAGCTGTTCTTTCATAATTAAAAATATAAGTTGTATTTGTTGACATCCTGAGTTGCTGAGTGAAAAGATATATCTTATACTCCTAAAAGGATTTGGTGGCACAATGGTTAAGTGCTCCTCTGCTAAGAAAAGCTTAGTGGTCATGGGCCTGCTTGACGCTTACCCTCATGGAGAAAACATGAACGATATGGGAGCTATAACAAAGTGAAAAAGTTGGATGGAACCTAGTATCAGAAAAAAAAAACGTGACTTGTTTTCAAACATCAGAGTGAGTTGATATCAAAGCGAGATCTCAACTAAGCCTATGTGGAAGAAGCACATCAACATCTGTGAGCCAAGCTGTGGAAGAGTTCTAATCCAAGTCTGAAGAAGGGAATGACATCAGAGTGTAGATTGTGAAACTTGGATCTGCAGAACTCTATGAATGACGGTGGGAGCCCAAAATACATTTGCAGGATCCACATAGGGAACAAGACTCTGGTGATTTCCTTGTGACCAAAAGCAAGAGAATAACCAGGTTATGAGAATAACCTGGCTATCAGGCAGTATTGGAGAGACGATTATCCAAGTTGAATGGTGAAAACTGTGTGATGTTGTCTCCCTCTGGATACACTTTGAACATAATAGAGGTTTTAATATTTTCTATTTTTTGTTTGTTTTTTTTTTCAGATTGGAGTTTATCTCTGCTGCATTTTGTAATTGTTGGCAGCATTCTTGACTCTATTATGTATCTTTCTATGTTTTTCGGGATATGAAACCTGGGATGGGTGAATAGAGAGCGATAATAACTAGAATAAGGGTTCTGGTGGTTATGGTAGGAGAGGAGGGAGGTAATTGAGAGTCAATATCAGAGAGTACAAGAAGAAAGAGAATGTTTTAGAAATGATTGTGGTAGCGATTGTACAACACTGCTCGATGTGACTGAACTATTGAGGGATATGATGTCTGTATTATGTCTTAATGAAAAGATTTCAAAAAAAAATTAAGAAAGGAAAAGGTCAATGTTTGGACCCCACAGCTATTCCATGAGAGAAAAGGCCTGGCAATCTGCTTGCATAAAGGTTCCAGTGCTGCTATGGGTTGGAATCAACTCAATTGCAAAACACAATGCATTGCTAATTTCTTCCTCATCCACTCTTCCAAAATGTTTGTATTGTAACTTTAAGTTAAATCAAACATTAGTATGTACATCCCTAGGTCTCTTGAAATAGGTTGCACTACTATGTGGGCATTCTTTTTTTTAAATTTAATTTAATTAAAAAAAACAATTGGGGGCTCATACAACTCCTATCACAATCCATACATCCATCCATTGTGTCAAGCACATTTGTACATTTGTTACCATCATCATTCTCAAAACATTTGCTTTCTACTTGAGCCCTTGGTTTCAGCTCCACATATTTTCCCTCCTTCCCTGCTCCCCACTCCTCCATGAGCCCTTGATAATTTAGAAATTGTTATTATTTTGCTGTATCTTACACTGTCTGATGTCTCCCTTCACCCACTTTTCTGTTGTCTGCCCCCCAGGGAAGAGGTAATATGTAGATACTTGCAATCGGTTCCCCCTTTCTACTCCACCCTTCCTCCACCCTCCCTGTATTGCCACTCTCAGCACTAATCCTAAAGGGATCATCTACCCTGGATTCCCTGTGTTTCCAGTTACTGTCTGTACAGTGCACATCTTCTGGTCTAGTCGGATTTGCAAGGTAGAATTGGGATCATGATAGTGGGGGGTGGGAAAGCTTTTAGGAACTAAGGGAAAGTTGTAATGTTTCATAATTGCTACACTGCACTCTGACTGGCTCATCTCCTCCCCGTGACTCTTCTTTAAGGGGATGTCCAGTTGCCTATAGGTGGGCTTTGCGTCTCCACTCTGCACTCCCCCTCATTCACAGTGATATGGTTTTTTGTTCTTTGATGTCCGATACCTAATCCCTTTGACATTTGGTTATCACACAGACTGGTGGGCTTCTTCTACGTGGACTTTGCTGCTTCTGAGCTAGATGGCCGCTTGTTTACCTTCAAGCCTTTAAGACTACAGAGGCTATAACTTTTGATAGCTGGGCACCCTCAGCTTTCTTCACTACATTTCCTTATGCACCTCCTTTGTCTTCAGTGATTGTGTCGGGAAGGTGAGCATCATGGAAAGCCAGTTTAATGGAAAAAAATGTTCTTGTGTTGAGGGAGTACTTGAGTGGAGGTCCAATGTCCATATGTTACCTTAATATTAAACCTATAAATATATGCACAAAGATTTATTTCCCATCTTCATATATAAAATATATTTACGTATGTCAGTGCCACTTTTGTCACCCTCTCCCATGTCCATCCTGGATCTGTCGGTCCTGTTGTCTTCTCCCCCAGGTTGTTTATCCAGCCTATCATATCTAGAAAGACCTACAGAAATAATAACATGCACACAAACAAGACATAGCACAACAAAACAATGAAAGAAAATAAAACATCAACAACAACAACAACAACAGAAAGCCAGTAAAGAAAGAAAGAAAGAGAGAGAAAGAAAGAAAAAGAAAGAAAGAAAGAAAGAAAGGCAGTTCAGGGACTGCTTACTGGCCTTTAGGAGTGTCTTATGGTCGAGTTTGATGGGGTGCCACACCCTGGTTCCTAAGTCTATTTTGGGTGCTCCCTCTGGACTTCCTTGCTCTGTTCCCCTTGCTGTTCTATTGTACTTCCCCTAAGAGGGCATTCTACAGTGTTATAGTCTACTTTCCTATACTTTTCACAGAGATCACCATAACTTCTTTCCTCCATCCAAGCTATTATATTTTTCTCAAAATATTGCAAAAATATTTGCCACGTGAATTTTATCTTATTCAAAACCAACAGCATCACTCCCTTTCTGCTTCCAGCCCAGGATCTTGCTCCTGGTACAATGGGTTTCTTTGCTTCAAACTCAACCTGCCAGCAGCACAGGCCGTGCTCTGGAAAGTTTCTTTTTAAGAATATTCTTGTCCTGTATCCTACTGTGTATTTCTTTATTCTGTTTTTCTCTTGCTCAGTCTACTGCTTATTTTGATAAATCACACTCTCCATTAGCTTTTAAGGACAGAGGATTTGACATGCTTGGGTTCTGCTTTCTTCCATTACTGAATGTGGCTTGATTTCATACATGACTGTTACCATGATTGAGAATTTTGAGTAAAAATTAATTTCCTGCAGAAGTTTGAAGGCATTGTTGCATGGTTTTCCAATTTCCTTTTGTTTAGAGTGTGCTGCCATTCTAAAATCCTGCTTTTTTCTCTGGATGCTTTAGAATTTTCTCTTTACCCTTGCTCTCCTAATATTTTACTATGATATCATCTTAATTAATTAATTGGTCTTGTGCACTCATGGGACCAGGGCATCCTTTTAATCTGTGGATTTTGTTTCTCAGTTCTGGAATTTTCTTGCACGATATGACTTTTTTTTTTCATCTTCTGTGTTTGTTCTTTCTTTCTGGAGTGGAAAAGATAGATTTGGGCTGCTTAGGATTCTTTCCCTAGTATCAAATAAAAATCTACCTCTTTTTATGGAAGAGAGTTTGAAATTGTTACTGTTGGGTTTTAAATTTAAAGTTTCTGCTGTATTTTAAGGTACCTTGATAGCACACGGGTTAAAGTGATTGAACACAAACCAAAAAGACAGAGGTTCAAATTCACCAGATGCTCCAACAGCCACTTCATGAGAGAAAGCTGTGACTGTCTTCATTCCTAAAGATTTATCGTCTTGGAAATCCGATGTTGCAGTTCTATTCTGTTCTATAGGGTTCTTCTCGATAGCATGAAGTTCAGTGGATGGGTGTTGCATTTTGAATTATCAAGATGGTTTTGGGGAAACAAATGCACATATATACATTCACACACAGAAGTATAAATACATATATGTGTATATATGCATACATACATACACGTGGGAAATTTTAACAATATTTTCATGCCATTTGGGGAAAAAAATGAGACCAGGGTAAGATAAAACTAATACAGGGAGAAAAAGTTATCTATTCATAAAATGAATCTTCTTTCTCCTGGCACATATGAAATGTCAGAAGAGGTAGTTGGGAAGACTTTGGTAGATAGGAGAGGTATCCTGGGTTTCAACTGCTATAAACAGATTTTAAACCAAACCCACTCTTTTTATCCTTGATCCTGACTCTCACCTTCTCTGGAATATGGTGCCTCCAAGTTTAACCTTCTCAAAGGTCTGCTGGTTATAGGCCAATTTATGGAAAACAGTGACTGCTGAATGAATAGCCATACATTTATTGATTTTCCTTATTCTAAGAATGCATCGAAAGTTCCTATCTGCTGTGGCCTTTCTTTGCAATCTTTCATTCTTATGGTGAATATATTTTAAATTTTCCTTTTTCTTTATAGCATTTAGTAAACAAGAGAGACTAATTATGAGTGGGTACCCCCCCACCCCCAATGAAATAAAGCTCCTCTGTGTGGAGCTTTCACGGTACACATTTTCCCCACTAGATGAGCATTCAGCAACTCACTCTGAGTTAGTGCACCCAGTGGCATCACTGGGAATGTTTGCTCTGGTCACAATGAACTTTTTCATAAAAACAGTTTCACTCAAATCTCATTTTTGTGATGACTGATTTAAAAGAATAACATGCAGCTGTGAAATTTTGCTTCCTCTTCGGGAAAAATGCTGCAGAAATTGTTGTGATGTTGAATACAGTTTATAAGGACAATGCTATGCGGAAAACTCAAGTGTGTGAGTGGTTTTCTTGTTTTAAAAAAAAGGTGATTTCCGACACGACCACTGAAGACAAATGTGTGCATAAGCAAAGGTGGTGTAGAAAGCTGATGGTGCCTGGCTACCAAAAGATATAGCGTCTGGGGACTTAAAGGCTTGAGGAAACAAGTGGTCATTCAACTCAGAAGCAATAAAGCCCACACGGAAGAAGCACGCCAGCCTGTGTAATCATGAGGTGGTGAAAGGATCTGGTGTCAGGCATCAATGAGTTAAAATTATATTATTATTAAAGAGGGGGAGTACAGATTGGGGGCCCAAAGCACATCAATAGGTGAGGTGACATCCTCTTGCAGAGGAGTTACAAGGAGGAGATTAGCCAGTTAAGATACAGGGTAGGAGCAATGAAATATGCAACCTTCCCCTAGTTCCCAAATGCTGCCTCCCACGCACTATCATGACCCCAATTCTACCACATAAATCCAGCTAGACCAGGAGACATACAGTGAAATTGGAAACATGGGAAATTTAGGATAGATGATCCATCAAGACTAGTAATAGGAGTGGTAATACAGGAGGGTGGAGGGATGGAGGAATAGAAAGGGAGAACCAACTTCAGGGATCTACACGTAGCCTCCTCTCTGGGACACAGACAACAGGGAAGCAGGTGTTGGAACACATTGAATAGTGTACAGTATGAAAAAATAGCAATTTGTAAATTACTAAGGGTTCAAGGGGAAGGGGGTGGAGGAAGGGAAATATAGGGAACTGATACTGGGAGGCCTGGAGGAAGGGAGGATGTTTTGAGAGTGATGATGGCAATAAGTGTGTAAGTGTGGGCTGCAAACAATTGATGTTTGTATGGATTGTGATGGGAGTTGTATGAGCCTCCAATAAAATGATTTATTTAAAAAAAAAAAAAAAGGGTGAAATGTCGTTTGATGACAAACCTCATTCTGAACATTTGTCAACTTCCCAAACTGACAAAAATGTCAGCAAAATCCATGTACTCGTGCTGAAGACCAACGATGGACCATGATGAGATGGGGAAGTTATTTGTACTATCTGGGAGCTCAGTTGAGGGAATTTTACTGCAAGTTTTGGGAGTGAGAAGGGTCACTATGGATCCTGTGTCCGGGTTCTGACTGACCAGAAAAAGAGTGACAAGTAAAAACATGCCTTGCTTTGAATTTTTTTTCCAACGTCATTGCTGGTGATGAGTCATAGTGCTATTTTTATGATCCCAACAGCAAATATTAATCAAGCCAGTGGAAGACACCATCATCACCTTGCCCCCAAAAGCTTGTCAAGTGAAATCAGAGATCAAGATGAAGTTTTTGTTTTTTAGTGTAAGGGAGTGTGGCAGTCATGTACTAATGTTAATTTTATAATTGAAATGTAGGGGTGGAGTCTAGCCTGTTAATCTGGACATAGCCATTGAGTAGCCGGTGAGGCCTGTATGTGGTCATGGCTTTCACCTGAGACTCCAGGGAAATCTCGCATTATTTCCCTTGTGAAGATGAGAAGCTATCTTCCCCAGTTGTTGGGGGTTAGTTTCAGAGATGATTAATCACAGACAAGCTGGCAGCGTTGGAGAAGTTGGAGGAGCCATAATGTGTTAGTCCGGGTAGACGAGAGGAACAAATTTCAGAGACACGCATATAGGTATAAGGAAAGGGTTTCTATACAAAAGAAATGTGACACTAAGAAGGCATCTCAATCCAGTTCAGTGCAAAGTCGTAAGTCCAATATTAACCCATATGCCCGAAGTCTGTCTATAAAGTCTGCTTCCGACTCAGGAAGTCACAGGTCAGTGGGTGCAGAATTCTGGCGCTGGCAGGGATCTCCCCATGGCTCCTTGCTTCCAGGGCTCAGGTCCATCAACAGCATGCCACTCCAGCTTCAGGTCTGTCTTCATCAGGGCAAAGCCAAGTGGTCTCTCCGTTGGCTCCTCCAGCTTCTTGGAGGCTGCATCTTGTGTTGCCTGTGGTTAATCATCTCTCAAACTAACTCCCAACAACTGGGGAGGATAGCTTCTCATCTTCATGAGGGAAATATCATGAGATTTTCCCAGGATTCTCAGGTGAAAGCCATGCCCACATTGAGACCTCATTGGCTACTCAATGGCTATCTCCAGATTAACAGGCTAGACTCCACCCCTACATTTCAATTATAAAATTAACATAAGCACATGACTGCCACAGGGAGATAGTGCATTTGGAATTCATTTCAAATGTTCATCAAACTTTCTATTTAGAGGTTCTCAAAAGATTGTATAACTGTGTGTGACAAAACAGGCCTGATTTGTGGCACACAGGGGACTGGTTTTATCACCAAGACAATGCACCAGCTCATGTAACCATCTCAGTGTGCTGCTTTTGTGGCTAAAACCAGCATGTCTCTGTTGCTTCATCCACCTTACTCTCTAACATCATTCTGTGTATCTTTTCCCTGAATGCAGAAGGACATGCAAGGACAGTGATTTGAGGACATAGCAGAGGAGAAGCAAAAAAACAAGGGAGGTGCTGTCAGCCATCCACACAGATGCGTTGGAAAAATGTTTCCAAGAAAGGATTACCAGATTTGATAAATGTATTAAGTGTTATGGAGAATACTTTGAAGGTGATAAGCTGTTTTGTAAATAATTTAAGTACATAGTTTGAAAAAAAATCCCTGTGAGGGGAGATGCCCCCTCGTAAGTGTGTAGTTAATCTGCCACTAAGATCTTGGAGATAATTTTGTTTCCTTCTTTTGTTTTTAACTTTTTATTATGAATTTGGTGAAGATTTACAGAGTAGATAATTTTTCCAATTTTTCCAGTCAGCACTTCGAATAAATTTTGTTTCACCTCACTGATTGTTCATACAAAGAAACATCACTTATTCTACTTACTCTCTGTGTTTCCAATTTCCCTTTGGTTTTCTTTCCTAACTCTTCTGAACTCTTCCCTGGGTAAATGCTGTCCCCTTGAGCTCGGTGGTTGATTATTCTAGAGTGTTCATACCTCACTAGTGTAATTGTGCCTCCACACCCCCCCAACACACACACACACACACACACACACGCCTATCTATTGTCTGCCTGAAAATGGGACTGAGTGTGTTTCCAGATTTAACGGATGATTACGGGGTCATTGTCTCTTGGTTCCACCCATCTCTCTCTGATCTATGAGTTAGACTGTGTTCTCTAGAAAATCAAAACCAGCACACTTATCTATATATGTATATATGTAAAGAGAGACAATTTTATCAGAGAAGGGATTTATATCATTGTGTGGCCCAAGCAGCCACAAAGAGAGTCAATCCAATGCAGACAGACTAATAGTTGGATCTTTGATGACTGTTCTTGAGTTTTTAAGACTCCAGTTGCTACTTAAACAACGTAGGATATAGAGCATTATCTGTGGGGATTATGCTATGCCAATTGAGCCCAGTGACCTCTGAGATTATGGTTCCGAGTCCCGAGATCCAATGACTCAATCCCTTCAAGTGTTTTTTATGTCTAAGACATTTTCATAATTTTGTCCCTGGCGTGCTTCACCACATTCCTGCATTTATTTGCAGCAAATATATTCACATACAAATACTATCATGTATCAAACCTAAATATATTTGTTGATATTCTACCACTAGCCCTCACATACTCATTCAGCCTATGAACCTATCCAAACACCCACTCATACATCACCATTATTGAAAGATTGTGTACATAACAGTTATTTACCACTGTCACCTTTAACACTTGCATTTTATTCTAGTGTCATTCTCTTGTTTTACATAACTCTCAAATTAAATCGATTTGATGGCAACTGGTTTGGTTTTTAATTTATGGTAGCTATTCATGTATATCTGATCTTCTTCTTGAACTGTAAGTTCCTTTAAGAGCAGAGATAACCTTGTATCCATAAGAAAGCATTTATTTCCTAGAACCTTTGAGCCACGTTGCTCACAGAGGAAAGAGTTCTCAAGCCTGTAGGAGTTGAAGATCCAGTCTTCAGCGTCTGTCCGGCAGATTTTTGGGCATATGTTTGGGAGGAGTTCCACATCATTTGGCACAAGTGCAGAATTTGGTGACTTGATCTAGAATACTGCCACCCAAAAGCTCTTTGTTAGTCAGAAAGGAAATCATATGCAAGCCCATCGTGTTTTAAATCCCTTGTTGTATTTAAATCTCAAGGTGAAGGTCACAGGAAACAGAATTGAGTTAGAAAATTTGCAAGTCGAAAGTTCCCATTTAGCGGCCCTAGGACACTGATCTTTGCTTTGCACTGGTGCTGAGATGCAAGGTTTGTCAGCATGCTTCACCCTCCATGGGAGCTCAATGCTCTCCACGACACTGTCTCCGGTTTCTCTCACCTGTGAGTGCTTAGGTGGGTTTAAGTCCTGAGGCCCCCAGGATCTAGGAAGAGCCTCCCCGACAGTGGAAGCAATACGGCCAGACTTGGTTAATTGAAATCATGCATCGAACTAAGTTGCCGCTCTGATGTGATCTGACAAAAATGATCATAGGATAAAATTGCCTCTTGCTGATCCCCACCTATCTTACATTTCAACTTGCAGCAAGATTGAAGCAAACTGCTCCAATTTACTGCTCCCGACCTGCTGATAATGGACACTTTGCCGTGCACTCTCCCTTCATTACCGCTCAGGTCAGAGCTGTTAACAGGGACTCTTGCCACTTTTGACAGATAGTCACTACCAAGATGAATGGCGGTAGCCACATGACCACTTAGGACTAGGCCTTCCCTCTCCAGTACCTTCAAAATGCTTTTTTTATTTTTTTAAATGAAAGAGCACACTTCACTGTTTAACTCTTTATTAACAAGGAGAATCAATAGAAACCAGGCATCTGTGACCTCGTGATTCCTTTACTGTAGCTCTCCAACTATTTCAAAGACACCACTTAGCAGCATTTTAAAAAGAAACTTTCTGGCGAAGCTGCCTTTGTGCATTTTGTTCCTTTGGGGGAACAGAACTCAGCTCTAAATTGGAGTCTCTGGGAAGGGGCATGATTAGGCCGGCATCTCCACTGTGCTAACTCTGCTGAACAAGCAGCTACTTTTCTGAGTTAACATGGCTTTGTTATGAAGAATACAGTGATTTGTTAGGGGAAACAGGCTATCCTTAATGCCGAGAGATGAATGAAGCCCCAAACCGTAACCTGTCATCCATCCCATTGTTTGTAAGCCATCCTCAGAAAGAACTTTTCAACACCAACATTTCCAAATTATTTTTTTTTTGGAAGGAAAAAAAAAAGATGACGGGCGAGAGTAATGTGTGTAGCATTCGGTGCTCTTTTCTGGAACGGAGACATCACATTTTCAAGGTTGATGCTGCCTGGGGCTGCACCAGGTCCCATTCACAGCAATCCCCTGTGTCAGAATAGAACTTCCTGATCAGGTGTGCTGGAAGAAAGACAGAATTGTCTGCACCCATAAACAGTTACAGAGTCAGAATCACACAGGGTGTGGTTCTACTCTGTCTGTTGGGGACTATGAGTCCGCATCAATGGGTTGTCTTCATAGGATGTCCTGGGCGGAACTCCGTAGGGGAGTAGAAAGCCACTTCTTTCTCCCATAGAACAGCTCTTGGGCATGGTCTCCCTCCCTGTGAGTCAGCCCGATGCTTCACCACCAGATCACTCGCCAGAGCGCTTTGTGGTTTTGATAGTAAGTACATAGAGAGCACGTTTTAAACGCTAACTAGGAATGGAGTCCATATGTTGCATGTTCCTTAAGGCTTATCACTCCCTTCTGTACAATAACTAAGCAGCCTTCTTTTCCATTTCATTCCTGAGATCCCTGCTCGTTTCTGCATTTGACGAATGGCCCAATGAGCGCTCACAACTCTTAGTTGATGTACACAGCACTGTCTAATTCACTTTGCCTCATGAAATTAGATGAACTATTAAATACCATAATCTGTTACCCACCATTAAAATTAATTGATTTCCATGTCACTTTGGAACGAACACATTGTCTGGAGAAGGTGTCATAAACTACCTGGCATCGTGGGAGAGCGCTCTGATTCCCCATCAGGGCTGGGAAGGAGGAGCTGTGCGTGCCTTTGCTGGTTTTCTTCTCAGCACAAAGCTCACAAACATAATTATTTCAACGCAGTTATTTTTATTGCTTCACAAGCATGCTTGCAAGTGAGGTAGCTGTATTCAATAATTACCCTTCAGGATGAAGAGCCGCCTTTATGAACAAGATTTGGAAGATGTGGCTTATGCCGCGTGTTGCTCTCAGAGCTGGTAGTCGTGGCAGGATGGCTTCCACCAGGTACGCTCTCTGCTGCTGGCAGGTTAATGTCCTTTCAAAGGCCAGGCTTATTTACAAGAAATTGCACATCGTCATTTTGTAATTGTCATAAAAGTAAATGCATGGTTAATGTCTTACTGCGTTGCCCGGAAAAAACAATCATATAGCACATTTTGGTTGAAAAAAATTCAGTGTTTATTACAATGATAATAACTCATGGATATTGAGAAATTACTATGTGCTGGGCACTGTGCCAAGCGTTTTCAACCCAACTTGTCTTATTTAATCTTCAAGAAAAATATTATGGGCTCTGTTACTGTCCTCAGGAGGTCCTGGTGGCACACTGGTCAAGTGCCTAATTGCTAAATGAAGGGTCCGGAATGTGAGCCCACCAGTGATCCCGTAGGAGACAAGACCTAGCATCTGCTTCTGTAAAACAGTCTACCTGGGGATGCTTAGAGGGCGATTGCTCTCATCACATCAGCCCATGATGAGTCAGAATGACAACAGCATCAACACTATCGTCTTTGTCTTATGGAGAGATAAACTGAGCCTTAGGGTGAGTAAACAGCTTGCCTCAAAGCAAACCCCCTGACCTGGAGCTAATTCCACCTCAAAGGAGCATCGCCTGTCCTAGGACAGTGCCAAACTGCTCCATGGGATTTTAGAAGCTATAGACCATCAGGAGAGCAGACTGCCTTCCGCTTTCTCATTGTGGAGTGGCTGGTGGGATAGAGGGGATGACCTCTCGGTTAATAGCCCTCTCTATGCTTAGCCCATGTGTGCCAACAGGACATCTTTTAACTTATGTAAGAAAGACCATTAATTATCAGGCAGTTGGGGTTTGAACCAAGGCAGTCTTACTCCTAAGGCAGACCCCTGACCACTCTGCTCTGCTGCCTCTTCTGAGCACCTGCATTACTTCGGTTTCATGCGGCATGTCTGACATGAGGGCCTTAATTGTTGGCCTCTTTTAATGTTTTACAATTAGCTTTTAAAAATATATATACCGGACTGAGCCCCGGTGGCGTAGTGGTTGTGCATGGGACTGTGGCCCACTGGGACAGAGGTTCAATTCCAGCGGTGGGGCTGGGCCTCCTACTCCCACCACCGGAGAGCAGTGATGCCCCAAAACAAAAACAACAACAAAAAAAAAAACAACAAAAAAACCCAAAAATATATTTATACCATCATTTTTCTTCTAAACAACTGGTGTGTTCAAGAGGGAGGAAGTGTTTGATTTTTAAAAATACCACCCGGTACCCCAAACATGGCTTTGCAATAGTCAGAATTCTCCTGAGAAAAGAGCACCGACAGGCTCTAGGGAGTTCCACGATAGGTATATCTCTGCTTCTCCCACCTCTTGCTCACTCCTGAGATTTATTTTAAGAAATAAAATAAATTTTATTTGTTTTAAATAGATAAAATAAATTTATTTCTTTAATGATAAAAAAATTATCATTAGGCTCACACCATTGTGAAGATTGATACGTCCCAAATCTGTTTGCCAGTAGACAGGCTGCAAACTGTAGCAGGCAATCTGTTTTTAAGGCAGAAGCCTTCTCTCAGAAACCTGAGTGTTTGCTTTAACACAGCTGTTCTCAACCTGCGGGTCGCGACCCCTTTGGGGGCCGAATGACCCTTGCACAGGGGTCACCTGCTTCACAACAGTAGCAAAATGACAGTTATGAAGTCTCCATGAAAGCAATGGGGTCACCACAACAGGAGGGACCGTATGAAAGGGCCACAGCAGGAGGAAGGCTGAGAACCACTGCTCTGCGACCTTAAGCAAACTGGATGCCACATGACAGCACCCAGGGTAACCTCCTTGAATCGAGTCAGCCGATCATAGCGACCAGCACGGGAGCAAGGTACCCTGACAGCAGATATCGCGTTGTGGGGTGCCTTTGATGTGGCTCCCACTCAGAAGGACCCCGGGCGCCACAGAACGGAGCCCTGCTTGGTCCTGCACCGCTCACCCCCTTGTTGCCTTAGAGCCAAGGGTCGCAGCCACCGTCTCACCAAGGGACTTCCCTTTCCCCCTGGCCCTCTAAGATAGCTAGACTCGTGTTTGACAAACCAACTGAGTACTTTAGGCTAGTCAGTTCCCGATCAGAGACAAGACACATTCAGTTAGCCATCACAGGTTCCATATACATTTCACCAAGCTAAATGTCAGCATTGACTCACATTAAACAGATTAAAAATGGGCAGGACATTGGTCTTTAAGCAACAAAAATCAAACTCATTGATTCGGAGTTGATTTTGACTCACAGCAACCCTATAGGACATTGATAGAGGAGGCCAAGGCTTTCTTTCTTGTTGGGGTACGGCTGCTGCATGTGTGCTTGGCCTGGAAATGCCCTGGGTTTTGCTAGTGATCCTACCCAATTTTTCCTTTTATTTTTAGTACTGTCCTATTTTGGATAATAAATATGAGGGTTACCATAACTTTAAGGAGAGGTTATTCAGCATACTTGTAAAAAAAAAAAAAGTTCTAACTTCCATCTTCTAATATCATAGGGCCGAAAGCTGCTACCTGATTGAGATTTAAATATTTCAATGATGGATATTTAGGCATCAGAATGGGTAGATGAGCCTTCTATATCTGACCTTTTATTCGTGTGTTTCTATTGCTTTCTCTCTTCAGTTGATGACTAGAATGGTCCTTTTGATATACCCACTTTATTAGGCTACTGTTCCCAGTTAATCAATCAAACACTAATCGACTTGTTGCTGTAATAGTCTTTGACTGATTTGGTTGGCAGTAAGCAAAGGAGATTAATCTAGATGGGGTGGGTGGGCCTGGTTCAATCAGTGGAAACTCAAGCAGAGACTTCCCTCAAGAAGAAGAAATTCTTCCTATTTGTCCCAACTGGCTCTTCCTGATGACATGCCCTATGGACATCAGACATGTCTAGCCAGACCCCACCATCGTGTCGGCCAATTCTCATACTCAATCTCTTAATGTATATCTTACCCTGCTCCTTTAGGTGAGTGGAACCCTGGCTGACAACATCATTCATGTCTGTGACATCTAAAAGATTAAAGTTTTAAAATACCTATGTAATATCAAAGGAGAAGGAGTCAGATGATGCCTAAGTGAAAGAAGTTGGGACATCATTTGACCCACTTCTGGATAATACTGAATTACAACAACAAAGATGGGAAAGATGGCTTTTGCATAAATGGGACAAAGTTCCGCAAGAGAGTTGTCGTTCAAATGCATTACATTCTTCTGAAATCTGTCCCCATGCATGAGGTGGACTTGTGATGCACGCACGCATACTGTACCTCTCAAGCAATTTTCAATAAATGGAAAGGAAAGGATGCCGTGGAATTGGATAATTTGACATCTATATTGTTGGCACTGTAATGAGAAGTCATGCAATCTGCTGCTCACAGTGCTTCATATACATGCTCTCTATTTTTAAAAATGCCTTGAAATCTCCAACTCTGGGCAGGTAAATTCGCCCTAGAAAGATGCGCTTGCCCTGTTCTCTTGCACATGAAGTCAGAGGTCTTACTATTTGAGCTATTTTTCAGTCTTTTCCTTAGCAACTCTCACTAATTGAAAGACTTCCTCTCCCTCCCCCCACCCCCCACACAACCCCAACCACCTTAATTTCATTTTTCAAAAAGTCATGGCTTTCTCTCCCATGGAACTGAAACTACTGTCATATTCACATTTCCTCCAAAGAAGTCCTGGTTGAGCAATTCTCCATGTCCCACCCCACCAAATGTCTTGCCCTGGAGCCCGTTCTGGCTCCTGATGGCTCTGTAATGAGCGAGAGCAATATCTGAGGCTAGTTGTCATCCTCCAACTCAGACTCTCTCAGACTTGGCACTCAGACTGGCGAACTCTGTGCCATGGGGGCTGCCCTCCTCCCAGTACAATGTCCGGCAGCATCTTTGTCTTCTTCTCACTAGATGCCAGTCGCAGTGGCCCTCGCGTTGCCCCCAGTTTGTGACAACCCAAGATATCCCCAGACATCGCCAAATATCCTCCATGGTCGGCCAAACCGTGCCTGGCTGAATCCCTGCTCTAGTTCTTAAAGTCAACATTTATGGGGACCAAGACTAGAAGCTGAAACAGGTCATAACTTCACATGGTTAGAGAGAAACTTTATTTCTGTGTGTGTGTGTGTGTGTGTGTGTGCAAGCACATGTGAGTGCATGCATGTCTATGCAGATGTTTGTCTGGAGTGTAGGGCACAGTAAAGTTATTTAAATCAGTTTAAAATGACCCAAAGAATTCATTTTTCCATGATTTGAGAGACATCTGAGTTGTCTGATCCTCTCCTTGTCTCCATTGGATTGCTACATAATTGTGTAGATAATAATTTTTGAATATTTTACTAATAAAACACACTTCCAATTGAGCTATGCAGTGAGTGCAAGCTGGTCTCTGGCTTCCTTAGTGGAGAAGGAACGCGCCATGAAACAGGCAGCTTGATCTTAATTTGGGGGATGGGTTGAGTTTTCATTTCCATTACAATTCCTTCTGAAATAGATAAAGAATTAGATAGGGGCCATCAACTATTCTGACAAAGGTCCAGTGTACTAGTTCACTGGGCAGATCTTTACAGGATGGAACAGTTTGAATAAGGTTTACCCTAATGGCACTTGGAGAAACTCCGCATTGTTCCTGAATTCCTCATGATGGTTTTCATGGCACCAGCCAAGTAAATCTCCTGGCTCCTCATCCTCTGTGTTTGGCCCAAACCCAATCTCTTTGTGCCCCAGGATTAGGCTTTTTGTCACAACGGCGACTCCAGACATGCAGTCTCTGTTCCAGCCTTTTAAAATGGGCACTTTAAATATTGTTCAGAAAATAGCCTTAGAATTTTCTTATCCCTCTCTCAACTTACAAGGGCCAGTCAGAGATATCACTACTGGGCTTTTAGCTCACATAGGCACAGGCAAACAAACAGGATTTTCTGTATTTCTACAATCACCAGATGACTCTCAGTATGACATGCGCTTTAATCTCTTAGAATACCTTCAAAACATAGGGCCAATCGAAGTATTGGTTTCTGATGGGCTGAACTAAAAAATAAAAACGAAAATCCACGCTCCCTGCGGTGAAGTCAATTCGGACGTCTAGCAGCCCTGGAGAGGAGCGCAGAACTGCCCCTGAGCTTCCCGAGACTGTGACTCTGTTACGGGCGTAGAAAACTTCATCTTTCTTCCAGAGAGACTGGCATAGTGTGGCAGTACCTCATCTGGTTTCGATTTGAGGATTAAGAGTGTAGGGGTGAAGTCTAGCCCGCCAATCTGGAGATAGCCATGGAGACCTCTGTGTGGGCATGGCCTTCTCCTCTGAGAATTCTGGCAATCTGGTACTACCTTCTTGGAAGCAGGAGACGCTCACTCTCTGGGAGATATTGCAGCTGATGAGACACGTGGGAGCATGTTGATAGAACCTGAGCCCCAGAAACTGAAGGAGCCATGGGGAGACCCCTGCCAGCGCTGAGATGTTTCTACTGCCACTGGATACACAAGAATCTGCACCCACTGGCTTGGGATTGTTCTGGTGGCATTACATGTGCTTCGTGAGCCTGAATGGAACTTTATAGATTAGTATCGGACATATGGGCTCATATTGGACATGGCCTTAGACTCCACTGGCTTGGGATGTTTTCTTAATGTACAGTTGCTCTTATATGTAAAACTCTTAAACGCATATGAGTGTTTATGAATGTGTTGCTCTAGTCTACCCAGACTAACACACCTAGTGATTAGCAACTTGATGTATAGCCGTGAGGCCAATTAATCCAAGGCAGACAGGTTGACTGAGAAAGTAATGGTGATTTCTTATTGTTGTTTGGCAATCTTAACAGATTTTCTCAAAGGACACAGGGTAAGCTTATTATGAGGAAGTTAAGGAAAACTGCTTTGGTGAACACAAGTCAGGTGAGCACTTTTTCTATCGATGATGTAACTATACCTTCTCATTCTTAGACAGGAGCAGGGACTGAGTTACAAAAATGTGACTGGGAACCCTTACTTCACATCCACCTTATGGCTTGACCTTTCATTAGCAGGGTTCTTTTTTGGCTCTCAAAATTCAAGGAACATTTCAAAGGGACAGGATGCCATCTTGACATGGTGTCAATTGAGGAGTGCTGACTTCTGCACATAAGGGCCAGCAAGATGGAAGCATCTGCAATGGGGAAACACCTTCAAAAGTAGGTAGTAGATCAGGATGTCAAAAGAAACAATGGCTTTACATCAATTTATAAGAGGAATGAAACATTGGGAAAGTATCCCATCCCAGTCCAGTCCAGTCATAAGCCTGATATTAGCCCAAATGTCCAATACCAATCTATAAGTCCCCTTCAGACTCATGAAGCACATGCAATGACACTAGGACAATCACAGGTCAGTGGGTTCAGAGTCTTGTGTATCCAGTGGCATTGTAAGCATCTCAGCATTGGCAGAGGCCTCTCTGTCTTCCCAAGCATCTCAGCACTGGCAAGAGTCTATGTGGCTTTTCTGACTTCCGAGATCTGATTCTATCAGGGTTAGTCCATGGAGAATCTGGAAAGTGGTGTGCTCCTTCAGCCATGCTCAGGATTCATACAAAGAACAACTTGCTCTGTGGTTTCCTCAGAAGAAGCAATTTTGCCACTCAGATATATCCCTGGGGCTCAGTTGGTTCTATCAGACTTTCCCAGCAGAGCTAAAGGCTATGTCTGTCACCTCTGACTGAGCCTGTCCTTAGCTCCTCAGTGACCGTGCCTGGAGGCCGTCAGTTATGGACTGCATGTACTCTTGAGCCCCAATGTCAGAGAGATGGAAAGAGATAAACTTCCTTGCACTCACGTCATGGATGAGGGTGAGTCAATAAGTATTGCTATAAAATCATAGCCTTCTTTATTTAAAAAGATATATGCTGTGAAGCCACCACTTCTTCCCCAAATCACCATCTACTATCTAGTTCCGAAACTGTTTCCCTATTCCAGGTGTTTCCATCTCACTGGCTCTGCTCTGCTCCTCAATTGACATCATGTCCTCTTCAGACTCATGAAGCATATGCAATGACACCAAGATAATCGCAGGCCAGTGGGTGCAGAGTCTTGTGTATCCAGTGGTGGTAGAAGCATCTCAGCATTGGCACAAGGCTCTCTGTGGCTTCCCAAGCATCTCAGCACTGGCAGGAGTCTCTATGTGGCTTTCTCAGCTTCTGAGGTCTGGTTCTATCAGGGTAAACTCATAAGGCTTCTCCTCCAGGATGTCTCACAGCGAGTCAGCCTTATGTCTTGTCAGTGGAGTTTCTCCAAGGGACTGAGCAGTGAGTCTCTCACCTCCAAAGGGGAAATACAGTTGGATTTCCCAGAATTCTCTGAAGAAGGCCATTCCCACACAGAGATCTCATTGGCTATCTCCAGATTGACAGGATAGACTCCACCCCTACACTCTTCGTCCTCAAATTGACACCAGATTAGGTGACCGCCACAGTGATGATGATTTCCTATTGTTGTTGACAATCTTGATAGATTTTTCTCAAAGGACACAGAGTAGGCTGCCTTATTATGAGGAAGTTTAGGAAAATTGCCTTGGTGAGCACTGGAAAAGCAGAGTCAGGATTGCACCCAGTCTGACCCCACCACACAGAGACAAAACACTAAGAATGTGCTGCAGAGCAGCAAGGTGAGTAAAACATGGATTCTCCAAGAGAGTGACAAGGATAAATATTGGGGCCAGGAAGTGGCATCCCATTGGACTCAACTGGGGGACACTCCTGGAGGTCAATGAACAGATCTTGAACTATTTAAAACTTTTTCTTTTGATATTATTTTTATTATTTTACTTAATTATATATTTTTTCTGGACATTGAGTTTTTGTTGTCATCATTTTGTTTTCTTTTGTCACTTCATCTTGCAATGCCTTATTTTTTTGTATATATTATTTTCTATGCAAGTTTATCTAGATAAGATAGGCTGGGTGAACAGTTGGGGGGAGAAAACAATGGGACTGATGGTTCCTGGTGGGGACATAGGATAGGGGGAGGTGAGTGAAAGAAGGTGATGTTGACCAACCCAACATAAGGGAACAACAAGTGATCCAAAATCAGTGGCAAGGTAGGTGTTAGAGACCTGATAAAGATTGATTAAGAGTAATGAAACAGAGAGAAATTACTGAAATGAAGGCCGAACATAATAGTCGGACAAGAGGAAAGTAAAAGGAAAAGAGGAGAGAACTGGAAGACAAAGAGTATTCATAGAGGTCTAAATTAGGCATGAATATAGGTAAATATATTTATATATGATGGTGGGGAAATAGATACTTAAGCATATAAGTATGCATATACTTATTAGATTAGTATTAAGGCAGCAGATGGACATTTGATCTCCATTCATGTACTTCCTCAATGTAAGAACACTTTGTTTTATTAAATTGGCATTCCATGATGCTCACTTTCCCAACACAATCATTGAAGACAAATATGTGCACAAGCAAAAGTGATGAAGAAAGCTGATGGTCCCTGGCTATCAAAAGATATAGCTTCTAGAGTCTGAAAGGCTTGAAGGTAAACAAGTAGCCATTTAGCTGAGAAGCAACAAAGCCCACATGGAAGAAGCTCACCAGCCTGTATGATCATGAAATAT
Organism: Nesogale talazaci; assembly: GCA_004026705.1. Lineage (NCBI taxonomy): Eukaryota > Metazoa > Chordata > Mammalia > Afrosoricida > Tenrecidae > Nesogale > Nesogale talazaci. Next base: position 371,702 of record PVJH01000040.1, on the reverse strand, counting down.
CCAAGGGATTAGGCTTCAACAAACTAAAAATTATATTATTATAAATGAGGGGGAGTACAGATTGGAGTCCCAAAGCCCATCTGTAGGTGAAGTGACATCCCCTTATGGAAGGACTTCAGGGAGAAGATGAGCCAGTCATGGTACAGTGTATCAAAGATGAAATATGCAAATTTTCTCTGGTGCTGAAATGCTTCCTCCCTCCCACTTTCAGGATCCCAATTCTACCTTACAAATCTGACTAGACCACAGGATGTACACTGGTATAGATAGAAGGCAGAAACATGGTGAATCCAGGACAGAAGGTTCCTTCAGGACCAGTAATGAGAGTGGCAATACCAGGAGGGTGGAGGGAAGGTGGAGTAGAAAGGGGAAACTGCTTCTAAGGATCTACATACAGCCTCAACTCTGGGATATGGACAGCAGGGAAGTCGGTGAAGGGAGACATTGGACAGTGTATGATATGGAAGAATAATAATTTATAAATTGCCAAGGGTTTATGAGGGAGAGGGCAGCAGGGAGGGAGGGGAAAAATAAGGAGCTAATACCAAGGGCTTAAGTAGAAAGAAAATGTTGTGAGAATGATGATGGCAACAAATGTACAAATATGCTTTGTATGTAATGGATGGAGGTATGGATTGTGGTAAGTGTGGTATGAGACCCCAGTAAAATGATTTTTTAAAAAAGATCATGAAAAATGGAATAAAAGATTACAGAATTTCCCCCAAAAATAACCCCAAACAGAACATCTTTCAAATATACCTTCTGTGAACTGGCCTTTAACAAGATCCAAGGGCCCATAGAGACCCTGCAGATGAAGGCTTAGATACTTTCCTATCCTTGATATTTAGGAGAAACTCTCTCCATAATTCTTTTAGGGCACAAATTCTCTGATCAACCTGGTAAGGAATTCCTTTCTAAATATCAGATGTTGGAGGTGCAGCAGGAAACAAAATGGATCAAATCTCCACCACCACCACCACCACAGCGCTTACATTCTACAGAGGTATGGGTTGGCAATAGGTCTACTGTTTTGAGCTCTTAACTATAGGGATAGGTCTAGCATTAAGCCTTGAATCATCTCAGTCTTCACTACCCTCCTGTAATGTAAATACTACTACAATTCCTATTTTACAGATACAGAAACTGAGGCTAATAAAGTCAATACCTTGCCCAGGCACCTAAACTTCTGTGCCAACAACCTCAATCATTCTCTTTTCTTTCAGGGAAGAGGATGAATGTAAGAACAAGAGGAATTGTAATGGCAAGGCCCAGTTGCTCAGCTTGGAAATGTTGAAACTATGGCTAAAATAATTAAATGTAGCTTGTCATACCATGATGGCTTATGTGCTACTTGCTCACAATTATGCTACTGGTATTTTAAATACCAGTAGGGTCACCCATCATAAATAGGCTTCAGCAGAACTTTCAGGCTAAGTCAGAAGAGAAAAAAAAAATCTGACCATCTGTGACAGTTACATAACCTCCTGTCAACTTGCAAAGGGGTGGAGTCTAGCCCGTCAATCTGGTCTTGGCTTGATGACCTCATTTGGAGACACCATAGACAAATAGGTCACTAGGCCAGATATACTCTCTGCTTCATCTTCCTGCTGAAAAGACATATGGAGCTATGCTGATGCAGCTGGAGCCTGGGAGCTGGAGAAGCCACATGGAGACCCACACCAGTGCTGAGATGCTTCTACTGCTACTGGATCCACAAACCTTCCCACTCACTGGCCTGTGATCTTCCTGCATTCAGCATCATTGCATATGTTGTGTGAGTCTGAAGACGAACTTATAGACTGGTATTGGACATATGGGTTAATATTGGACTTATAAACTTTATCTGGACTGGGCTGGGATATTTTCTTAATATATAATTACTCTTTATATAAAACTGTTTCTTATACACATGTGAGCATCTCCCCAGTCAACCTTGACAAACACATCATCTGTTTCCGAAAACTATCCCAGAAAAACCCTGCAGATCACAACAGAATGTTGATTCATATAGACCAGAAAATGATTTCCCTACATTGGGATGCACTTAAAGTACACGGTGTCCACAACAAAGTACTCACACACATCGGTGATCACGAACATGGTGTAGCACCAGGTAGCATTTCAATCTGTTGTGCACCAAGTCACCATCCATGGGTGTGGGCCCAATGACAATGACCAGCAACATACGTGAACTAGGAAAGGCAGATATCCATTTCTGATACAGGCTGTATAGATGGGGCCAAGATGTATAACAAGCTCTCTTGTTCCATACCATATGCTCCTGATCTATGCCAAGGAGCGCACATTTTGCTTATGTCAGTTTCTCCCTGTGAAACTTTGTACCAGGAAATTTAATCTGTTCGTTGAGTGCCCAGAAAGTCAAGCTTTTGTGGCCGAAGCTCAGTCTTTCTCCAGAACACTCTCCATCAGAGAACCAGTTTGTCAGGAAGAAGAGGTGTGGCAGTACATGTCACGCAGCTCCCCCCAGGAAGAGTCCGGAAGTGAACATGTGAACATTGTGGGGGCTAAGCGACTGCAGAGACAAGATGATAGAGATAAAATCACATGCACAAAACAGAAGCCACCCAACTATATAGACACATATTTGCTCATTTCATACCCAATAATAACAACAAAAGCCACCCAAATGGCCACATACAGTCAGATATATGAATGTGCAGTGAGAACAAAGGTGGCTATAAATATTCCAAAGAGACAATAAAAAAAGAAAGAAAGGAAAAGGGAGAAAGGGAAAAAAGAAAAAAAGCAGGAGTGGTTAGCCCTCCAACGTAATGGGACCTGTAAAAGCTTTTATTGTTGAGGGAGTTACTTGACTAAGAGCTGTATGAAGAAAGCTGAATGAATGTGAAAAATTGCATGCAATAACCTGAGCCGAAAGATGATTATCAACCTCTGAGTCCTGTCGTTTGGAGCAAGCCTGTCTGCTATTAGAAGATTGCCATTGTAGTTTTAAAAAAAGGGGCTTGTTTTGTACTTTTCTCCCCCTTCTAGGTAAACAGAAAAGTCAATACAGGCTTCTCCTCTGTGCTAGTCCATTTCTTTGAACAATTATCTTAAAGATGTAATCCAATCTCACAGTTTTCCCCAAAGTGTAACTCCTGTGAACTTTTCCAGCCACGATCTGCAAACACAACTTGCTAAACTAAAAGTTGACTTATTTCCAGCATGTATTGCTTCCCTCCCCATCTGCCCTCCACCCTCCTCAGCCCATTCTTCTGCCATCTGTTTGTTTTGCCCTTGGCTATTGACAAGAGAGTGGGTGACATTTAAAGGAATTGACCCATCTGCACTTCAGCCATTCAAAGGCTAGCCAGCAAGAATTGTAAAAATGGAAGAGTAGGATTTGAGAGTTTTTTTGGGGGGGAGAGGAGGGGAGAACATTATTCTCTTGGGTCATTAGTGTGATTTTCCTGTATTCTCAGTTTGAAGAATTCTGCTCTGTTCTTTTCTGGGCAGATGGAGGCAGTATAGCTTTCTAAAACATTACATTTTTAATATTAATTTTAAGAGGACCATAAAGCAATAATATTGAAGAGTTATTTTGTCAAGCAGATGTTGATTACTGATGCTTCTGAAGATATCTTTTAATGTCATTAATCTTTCCAGGATCCAACAAACTAGCTGAAAATTAAACTACCTGGCATTCAAGGTAAATGCAACCTCTGGCTACTGCGTGGAGTAGAACTGGGCACAGCAGGGTCTTCAAGGTTGTGACCTTTCAGAAGTCAGTAGATAGCTTGGGCTTTCTATAACTAAGGAACTTCTGGGTGAGTTTGAACTACAAACCTTTCAGCCAGGAGCTGAGCCCTTAATCATTTGTGCTGCACTGAGTTTACACACTCGCATACCAATCCCAAATAAAACCCATTGCCACTGAGACAATTCTCACTCCTGGCAACTGTACAGGACAGAGTAAGATTACCATTTGGGTCTTCACGGGGGAAGGGTGACAAGACAGACTTTTCTCTCTCCTACAGAGCAGCTGGTGGTTCCGACCACTGACCTTTTGCTTAGCAGCCCAACACATAAACAACCGTGTCAGCAAAGCTCCCCTACTCTAGCATAGTAGCAGCTTTATTATTGTTTTGTGTTTACTTTGATGGAGAAGAGGCTACTGAAGTTTTTGTTCCATTCGTAAAACATGTAGCAATTGGTGTACACTCTTTGGAAAGTCTCCATGAAATCAGGACTGAATTCATTTGATTTAATATTCAATGTTGCTGTGTAACATAGCTCCAAACTATTTAAATATACATTAAGAAATAACATGCACAACTTTTTTTGCATGGATTTTATAAGCAATTAATTAAATGTGAGTAAGGGAGACCTTGACTTACATGTGCATTCACACCAGTAGCAATCTAGGACATCCTAGATTCTCCAGTCAATCCTGTACTGATATGTCCCTGGGCAAGTAAGGGGCCTTCTTGAAACAGAAAGATTCTTCCTAGGAAGTCCATTTTGACTTTTTCCCTTGTGTTACATGAACTTAGGAAAAAGGATACCTTACAATATATTTTGCTGTATCTTTGGAAGCACAAGGAAGAGGGGGTCACAGATAAAGATTAATCCTGCCTTTGATTTCTTTTTTGAAACAAGGGCATACTAGTGAAAGGAGTCGTGTATAAAACCCAGCAGGTAAGAATCTTGTGTACTAAGAATATGAAGTCAGTCTACTGGGAGAGAACAAGAGAGAGGAGGAGCGCAGCACTTTGATGAATGGTGAGATTTATTGGAAACACAGCTTCTCTTTACCTAGATCTCTTTTGGAGATTTTAGAAGAAAGATGAAACTTTCTACCCTCATAAACAGTTACGATATCAGAAATTCACAGAGGCAGTTCTCCCCTGTGCTACAGGTCCCTAGGAGTTGGTGTCAACTGGACAGCAGTAATTCGTTGGGTTTTGCTTTGTTCTTACTGTTTAATATAGCTAATCTAAGCATTCTATGCATTCAGTAAATATTGTGAGCATATTTTGAAGGAAAACCCCAAAGAATTTGCTAACAGATTAAATATGTACCATTAGAGAGTGAGAGAGGAGTCAAAAGATGATTCACAAAATGTTGGCTCGGGTGTCTAGAGAGCCAGCACGGCCTTTCAGTGTGAGGGGACAGCTAGGAGAGCAGGAGGTGGGAGTAATGGTGGAGGAGTCTGCTTTGGACATGAAGTTTCATCTCCAAAAAGGGGGTTTACAGGCAGTTGAAGGCAAAAGCCGGAGGTTAGCAGGAGAAGACAGGGTCAAATGTCCCTGGTAAATGCTTAACCACTGTTGCTCTGGACTGTCTCTGGTTCGTTATGTTTGCTGCTTTCTTTGATGTAAACACTCTCACCATGATGGATCTCAAGGTGCAAAAGGCCAGCTCTGTCTGAGAATGCGGAGTTGGGAAGAAATGGGCACCCTTGGCTCTTGGGCCATGGGAGCTGGCTCAGGCCTATCATGGGGAACACAGCTAAACGTGTGAAGCATCAGTGAAGAATGGTCGGTGAAGCCTTGGGACTGGATGGCATTACTTATGGTGTGAGTATGAGTTCCCAATTTTTGCCCCTTAATGTGATATACATTTTCCCTCACTTTGCAATCATCAAACCAACCCGTACTAAGAACACATTCTTCATCACAAGGGCGATCACTGGCTTCGCATGCAGCTTTTAAATTATTGAAGAGGCTTCCAGCCTTTTCTTGCACTAAAATAAGGCTAAATATGGATTGTATGTACCCATCCCCTAAAAGTTTACCTTAAAAATGCATTGTGGAATGGATTTTGTCTGTAAATTGGGGGCTGCTTGTATAGTCAAAGAAATTTAAAGATGGAACTCAGACATTAAAATCCTATTTGGACCCAGGAGGAGGATGCAGAGACTTGAGAAGATTCAGAAAGAGCATCAAGGGAAAGAGGTGTCATCTGTCAAAAGTGATTGATGGGTCAAATAAGATAAGGACTTATCTAGGCCGATGGATTTGGTAACAACCTATTAACCTTGATAAGAATAATTTTGGTGGAGATGAACCAACCATACTCACTTCCATTGAGTCCATGCTCACTCAAAGCAAACCTGCAGGACATGGTAGAAATGTTCTTGTGAATTTCTGAGACTGGCTGGTTATGGAAATTGAAAGTCTCGTCTTTCTCCTGAGGAGTGGCTGGTGGTTTTGAACTGCTGGCCTTTTGGATTGTGAAACCCAATGGGTAGCGTCAGTGGAGTAGAAGGAACAAAAGTCTAAAAGGTTTCAGGATCACACACCTCGACCTCTCAAAGCAGCACACACGTGGAAGCTGGACTGCCTAGGGAAACTGAACCTGGGTGAAAACTTTGAAAATGTACATTAAGCCTTCAAATGAGAGTAGATTTCAGAATCATACAATGTCAGGACTGGAAAAAGTCTGATAGAACTCGGCTTAAAACGCAGGAGGATCAGAGAGGCAGGACCAGTTTATGTTCAATTATATGAAAAGTTATTTCAAAATCTATACATGCCTTTTGTCATTGAAATTGCCTACTTTTTCATGAGGCTATGAATAAATCCAGGACCCTTTGATTGGGTTCACCGACCATTACCTCGGGTCTCCAACATTTCAGAGACTGTACAAGAGCTGGCACAGGAATTTTCTTCTCAGAGCTCTTGTTTACTCATTGCTTCTCTTTCTGTTTTCATTCGTCCACGCTTTAGTGAAACAGCTATGAGAAAGCACTAGGGCACTGCAGTCTACAGATGACGATTACTAATGTCTTTCCAATGTTCGGTCACCCCATCTTGTTCTAGGGGTTGCTGTTTTTAGACACCTTGGAGTTGATTTTCAACTTATAATGACTTTATGTCAGAGTGGAACTGCCCCATGGGGTTTTCTAGACTGCAATCTTGATGGGAGAAGATTGTCAGATCTTTTTCCTGCAATGTAATGAGGTGGTTCGAACTACTGACCTTTCAGTTAGCAGCCACACACTTAACCATTTTGCAAATAGGCCTTTTTGTTTCAGGGTTAGAATGTATTTATTTTCTTTAGCACATCTTGGCTGTTCTTCATTTGATGCTTAATCAATCAATCCATTAATTGATCTATTCATTCAAAATCAGGTAACATTTATGGGGAGGAGGGTATATAGGGGAAATGTCTTATCCAGGGAGGATCAGCAGGTGTGAAGATAAGGTGGTGTAATAGAATATACCATGTTCTAAAGTCTAACCAAGTAAAGTAGGATGTTGCAGATGGGGGCTTGGTTAGCGGCTAGACTACAAAGTCCGCGGCATTGAGTTGATGGCTACTCACAGTGACCATGTAAAGAATTTCCAAAGCTGTCCATCTTTATGGGAATATATAGCTTCTTCTTTCTCCTGCAGAGCTGGTGGGGTCTTTTAAGCACCAATCTTGCTCTTAGCAACCCAGTGCTTACCCCACCATCAGGTGTTCCTGCTAGGCCTCAAAAATAGGCTTTATGTGGGGTGCTGACGAAGTTTGGGTTTAATCTTAGAAGTCCAAAGGACTGTTAACTCAAAGGCCTACCTTGAACTGATGTGTGTGAAGAGAACTGGCAGAAAGACTAAGTTAGCAGAAACAATGACCATTGATGCTAAAATGGTGACAACATGTCTGGATAGGTCAAAAGAGATTTGAGGAAGACTAGAGAAAGGACTGCATTGGATGGATCTAGCTGAGTGTCATTCGTAAGAAAAATTGAAAAGGAAAGCAAGGAGGTCAGCAATGAACTTCTTTGCCCCTAACCCTATGTGGGACTTAGGCACTGGTAGGGCAGTGTGCCTGGGAGAGAAGCTGAGATTCAATAATTACAGTCTTGTAGACCAAATGTCCCTTCCTTTAGACAATGGGGCTCACAGGGCAGTAGTTCTCTGGTATAAGCTGCTTAAAACTCATTTGGGGAACTTGCTGTAAAAGCAGATTGCTGGCTCTGTCCCAGAGGTTTTAAATCAGGGGGTCATTTTTCACACCTCCTGTAGAGATCCTTACATAGGGAGTCTTCGCAAACAAATTTTTTTTTTTCCAAATTGAATTTTGAATCACTCTGCCTGTGGGGGGAAGTTAACTTTGTGAGTCCTTTTCCTCTTGTTGGGAATCAGTCCACAGCAAGGCTCAGGCCTTGCTTTCCCGCATGTGCACACACACGTGCCAAAGTGAAAGAGAAAGCTGGTCTAGACTCAGCCTATAAGTACTTGTTGGGGGAAGCAACAGGAATGATATAGCGGGGATTGTCTTAGCCTCAAAGACACAGCATCTTGAACATAGCTGGGATGGGACGTAAGAGCTAGAAAGGCAGCTTCCCTGTGGCTTGTGTTGATTGATACCCTTCATTATGTTCAAGATATTAGAGAAATAAGAGAAATATAGCTTGATAATTAGCAAATAGTCAGGAAACCTTGAAAAGATATGACAGGGAAGTAGATTTATTAAAAGCACTCATGACATGCCCATTTTTCAGAGTTCAGTGTTTCACCAGCAGAATATGAAATAAAGAAGAAAATAAATCCAAGATTTATTTTCACATTGTACCTGCTTGGTTGAAATGAATATATGTCATAGCCAAGCAGCTTCCCTGTCTACTTGGCCATAGGAAAATATTTCCTGAGATTGCTATGAGACTCTAGAATAACACATTTCCCCACCTAATCTTTCCAAAGGAGGCCTGGTGGTGTAGTGGTTATGTGTTGGGCTGTGAAACACAAGGATGGCAGCTGAAAATCGCTAGCTTCTCTTGGGCATGGGGAGTGCAGATGGGAAGGAGGCTTTCCTTCCCTGTAAAGAGTGCCAGTCAGGGGCAGCTCTATCATTCCATAGGGTCACAGTGAGTCTGCAACAATGGCTTTCTTTTGGCTTGGAATATTTCCAAGCATCGGGCCAACACAATGACACATGACAATGTTCTGACACGAGGGATTTACACAAGCAAAAATCCCCACAAAAGATGAGAATGTTGCTGTTCACTGCCCTTTGAGTTAATTAATTAATTTTCTAATTAATTAAAATTAATTTTCTAGTTATTTTTTCCTTTTAATTTTCTCCCCCAAACTCACTAGATATCTAGAATCTTCTGCTTTCTCCTGTTATGACTGAAATTAAAAGAATTCAGATTTGAGGGTGGGGGTTCTATCTGACATTGCCATTTGGTTGACCCTAACTCCAGGGAACTCTGCATGTAAGAGAGGGGAATCTGTGCTCCATGAGTTCTGCCATGGCGAGTGCTTAGAGTGGATTGCCAGGGAGTATGTTCAGGCATCTCTGGGTGGACTCAACAGTCAACCCTTGGGGCAGCAGTCAAATGTATTCACAGTTTGCACTCTCTAGGGACTTATGTTCATTTATTCTTGGGTGCAAACGATTGATGAAACTTCCTGTTCTCCCATCTCCCACAAAAGTTGTTTGGGCAAAGTACAAAAAGGCTTGAATCGAATGGAAACACCACTTACTCTGCTGGGGGAGATAATTTTGTGGACTCTAAAGTCACCCCTCCTCTTCTGTCAACAGTCAATCCACGTAATTATTTCAGGCCTTGGCTCACTGGCTCTCTCATCCAACTCATTCACAAAACACCATTCCACCCTTACAAGATACTCTGACAGGGTTTTTTTTGGGTCTTGTTTTTCACCCACCCTTCTCTTGGAAAATGAGAGCAGCAACAAATGAAACAAAGAGAGCAGTAAGAAAGTAATTATGGCCAAGACTTGAAATTTGCATGGGGCTGCTAAACAATATTGAAAGAGAAAACTCCGTACATACCTGAGGCCATAATTGAGCAGGAGGGCTGAAGACTTCCTCATGTTGGACTACACAGGGTCACTTGTTGAGCCACACTTCAATATCTTGTTCATAATGAGACCTTATTGGGTTTGCTTGCTGTAAGCTTTTCAACTTCTAATGATGGTGTTTAGAAGACAATGGAGACAGCTTAAAATAATAAGAATGCTGCTCAAACTAGGAAGATTGCTGTGGTGCTACAAAGAGAAATGTTGGCTCTCTGTGTACACTGCACATTCTACCTGTCAGCGAACACAGAGCCGTTTACAGGTAAAATGTAAAGGGATGCATTTAGGACCTATCACATGAAGGATGAGGTTTTTGGTTTTGCTTTGAAAACACGCAGCTTACGTTATAATAAATACTAGTTTAATATAAATTAGAGTTTATCCTTTTGAAACCACTTGTAATTTGCTTCTGTTCGCCTGGCGGTCATTATGATGCTGAGTTAAAGGTTCCTGGAACATAATGTAAGGCAGGCCTGTCTTCTTGTTGCCACATCCCATGCAACTGAAAATGAGAACTAGACTGAGAGCATTTCCTGGCCTTTGACCCTTCCACTGAGCTATTCAAAAACTGGTTTTATGCAAAATGTTAACTTCTGTCTCAGATATTCAGTTCTGACTTATATTCGCTTTGTTAAAACTCTCTTGTAAGTTTAAAACTGCTTAAAAATACCTCATTCCAGTCTTTAAAACAGTAGCGGCTCACTTTTCAGTTGCCTAAAATGCAAAAGGATCTGCTTGTGCCACAGGAGGTACATAGATGTTTTAAAGGGCCAGCTTGTCTTATTTTTTTTTGTTGTTCCCCTTGCTCTGGCCCTAGTGTAAGCAGGCAGGCAGTTGTTTTAAAATCTCTGACTGGAATTGACTAAGAGGAGCTAGCAACAATAATAGGAAAAAAATATCCAATACAAGATAACGTAATATGCCAAATGCTATTCAAAGGACTTTAGAATAAGTTGACTGAATTCTCATAGTAGTCCTTGTAATAAATCAAGTTGCTTTCAAGTTGAGTCACATGCATCAGAGCAGAATTATGATCAGTAGAGTTGTCAAAGCCCATTTCAGGGGTAGAGCACTGAGACTTCTATTTTGAGAAGCCTCCAGGTAAACTACAAACTCCATCCTTTCATTAGCATATCTGAAAAGTGAGTTTATTGTGCCAACCTGACCAATGGAAACATGTGGATTAATAAGGCTGCAGTTTGAAGGGCAAAGAGGTAAATGATTCAGCAAGACCCACCTATCTCTCTCTCTCTTGCTCTCTGGTCATTGGATCTGTGTGGCTGCCTTAGTGAGTTCTCTGCCTTAACTTAAAAGCTACACTACCCATGGGACAACCAACTTGTGGACCGTGTCCCTAGAGCTTGAGGTTTCTTTGAGACCTGTTTCACCACATTGCTGGGGTATACATTGCTTGAGCTTTGGACTGTTGGATTCTGTCATCTGGTGGACTGTTGGTGATTCACCTGGACTCTGGCTGGATTGCCTGCATTGATCTATAGAAGACTCAGCTGTCTGCTTCCTTGACCTTGGATCCAACAGCTCTCATGAGTTGAAGGACTTCTGGTATATTAACTGCTTCATGGAAGCAAGCTGAACTGAGCCCTCTGTATTGCTTTCTGGACTAAACAGCTGTTATATTCCTTTGTGCTATACATATCTATCCTATACATGGGGTAATCTGTGGTAATTATATAATCATTTGTCAATTTGAGGATTAAGAGTGTAGGGGAGGAGTCTAGCCTGTCAATCAGATCAAAGTCAATGAGGCCTCTGTGTGGGCATGGCCTTCTGTGAATTCTGTGAAATCCTGCATTTCTTGTTTGTAAGCAGGAGATACTTTCTTTCTCTGCTGACCTCCTGTGAGACATTCTCAAGGAGAAGCCACGTGGACCTACCCAGATGCTCCCCTAGAAGCTGGAGAAGTCACATGGAGACCCTTGTCAGCATTGAGATGCTTACAATGCCACTGGATCCAAAGACTTTATACCCACTGGCCTGTGACCATCCTGCATTTGGTGTCATTGCATGTGTTTATGAGTTAGAAGAGGGCTCTATAGATTGGTATTGGACATATGGGCTAAGATCAGAATTATGGACTTGATCTGGACTGGGCTGGGATATTTTCTCAATGTTCAATTCCCCTTGTATATAAACCTCTTTCTTGTACACATATGTGTGTCTATGAATTTTTTTCTCTAGTCTACCCAGACTAGCACAGCATCCTAGCTTGTTAACTTTAAAATGTCACACTTACTACCAGCCAGCCAATTCAGACTCATAGTGGCCCTATGCACAGAGTAGAAAGAAGTGCCCCAGTGTATTTGCTAATAAAGTTTTATGGGAGCAAAGCCTCACCTTTCTCCCCAGGAGCAGCTGATGGGTTCAAACTGATGACTTTTGATTAGCCACCCCACCTGGGTTACTCATTGGGTTACCAACCTTAAGGTGAGTAGTTTGAAACCACTAGCCTTTTCGAGGGGGAAAGATGGGGCTTTCTCCTCTTGTGTAGGTTTATAATCTTGGAAACTCAGAGGGGCATTTCTAGTCTGCCAAGAGGTATGCTAGGAGTCAGAGGTTCGAGGAGCACAACATGGAACTCACTATGTCACCAGGGCTTCTACCTGGTTAATAGTATTTTATGGACGAGAAAACCAAGGAGAAGAGAGGCTGAGTAGCTTGCTCAAAGTCACTTGTTAGTGACTGACAGAGAAGAGCTATGAACTCTGGAGGCCTCGCCCTCCAGGTCACACTTTTAAATTTTGTCTTTCAGGACGACAGATGGTAGATCAGTGAGGAACATGCCTATCTGGTTTGACACACAAAAAAAGACATGTCTAAGACAAATTCCACAATATATGTTTTTTTTTTAGCCCCTCCACCACAGAAATGTTACAAAGGACCAATTGATTAAGAAAATGAGATCTTTAAGCTTTCTCTTTTATTAAAGGAGAAAGTTTTATTAAATTAAATTCAGAGTATGTGAGCTTTGAATAAAACGAATGCACACTACATGTAGTCAAATGGAACTTTTACAAGACCATGATACTAATGGGTCCAAGAGAAGCGTGTAGGGCAAATGTCTTTATGCATCTCTGTGATGAACAGAAACACGCTCTCAGTAGATTTGGACTCATGGTGATGCCATGTGTTAGAGTATAACTGAGGAAGCATGAGGTTTCCTTGACCATTCTCTCTGTGGAAGCAGACGGCAGGGTCTATTTTCTGAAGTGTTACTGGGTAGATTTGAAATGCTAACATTCCAGCTTGCAGTGATGTCCGGAGCCATCCAGCCCGGACATGCTTGACCTGGCTACAGGCCGGATATGCCTGAACTCTGTTGCAGTTTGTTGCCTGAGGTTTGTAGTTTGTCGCCTTTGTAACTGTAAACAGGCCTGGCCTTTGAAGCTTGACTTGCAGCTGTGCTGCCATTCACTTGTTAATTTCACCACATGCTAATTGCCTAAGCTTGCTTGCCCTATAAAACTGGTTTACTTCTCCTAAATAAACGTGACTTGATCAGAATCTGTCTTCTCCATTTCTGACATCTCCTGTCCCCCCAATTCCCGCTCCTCCTTCCAGGACTTGTGAATTACGGACCCGCAGGCCGGGACACGTGGCGCCCAACGTGGGGCTCAAAACGGATTATTGTTGCTGGCTGGAACAAAGCTGTCTTCCCCATAAACTTGTTTCGGGGCCTGGGACCAGCCCCTCATCCTGTTTCCCGACTGTAGGGAAATGGGATTACCGGAAATGTCAGTCCTAGATTTACATTCACTGGCCCAATGTCTTCCCCTTCTGCATTTTGGGCATATTCTAGGAGCAGGCAATGGCTGTGTCTCCCTCTGTAAGGTATTAAAAGGGTGACGGGAAGAACATTCTTGTGCAAAATGACCATTTTTACCACATTTAAAACATCCTCGTTTGGTCTTATTTCTGTCGGCCAAAAAATCTTTAACTGTTTGGCTGCGAAAGGCAGCAGCCATAGCCAGCCCCTATTGGTAAGAGGGCTCTATGTCTGCACACAGGCGTATATATCCGTGTAAGTCGATTTTGTTTTTGTGAGGACGTATAGCTGTCTGACAAGCAGGGTTAGCATTTTCAAAGGTCAACTGTTTGATAAATTCTGAACTAGTCTCCGAACTCCCAAACAATCTCTCAGCAGCAATTATAAGCCTATTAGTAAAATCTTGGAAAGATTCATCAGTTTTTTGTTTAATATTGCTGAGGGTAACATTGGTGTCCCCTTTGGTAGGAATTCTTTTCCATGCTTTAAGCGCTATGATCTGAATTTGTATATATAACCCAGGGGGATACTTCATTTGTTCTTCTAAAGTAGAGTAATCCCCTTCCCCCAACAACATATCTTGAGTCCATGGGGTGTCAGTACCAGCATTCTTTCTAGCCATATCTTTACATTGGTCGAAAAATTCTGACTTCCATAGTAAATAATCTCCGACTGAAAGGCGGACTTTGCCAATGTATTCCAATCCCCCAGAGTGAGCCATTTATCACAAAGAGCTTCTACAAGGCTCATAGTAAATGGTGTATTGGGTCCATAAGTGGAGACTGCCTGTTTGAGTTCTTTCAATAACAAAAATTTAAAGGGCTCATGTTTTCTTGTGGGTTCTGCATCTTCATCACTATCGTCATCATTGGCTTCAATTTCAACTACTGGAAAAACTAATTTCTTGCAAGAGCATTGAAACAACTTGGGCAACGTTTTAAACGTTGACTGAGAAGAGACATGTCTTTTAGCACGAGCCTGACTGGAAGGCATCAAAGAAGCAGTAGGCTGTAAAGGGGAAATGCAAGGGGGGGGGGATCTTGAGGTGGAGGGAGGCCAGTCAGGGTTACGGTATTTAGTGGCCTTTTCATCTAAGTCATCCCAATCCACCTCTGAAGGGTCGGGAGGTGGTTCATCCACTACAAAGTCTTCGGGATCAGTCAAATTATGGACTTGTTCTTTATAGCCAAAAGGTTTTTCAAAATAATGTGACTTTAAAGGTAATTTTTCTTCCCTAGTAGACACCTTATGCTCCTCATCATGTAACGAGATAAGATCAAACTTCAAGTCTTCATCAGGACAAGAAGTTTCACAACGAGAGGGCAGCTTACTACTAGATTTTAAAATTTCCTCCACTCAGGAAATTACAGTTCTAATTTTTGGGTTATTCTCTTGGATATCAATTAAATCTCTTATCAGACTCCAATAAGTGAAAGCAGTAACAGGAACCCGCTTGGCTCCAAAGACCTCAAAATGATCATTCAAGGCATTCCCTACTCTTTTCCAGTTCCTAATATCAATTGTCCTTTCTAAAAGGAACCAAGGACATAAATTTTTAATAAAGTCAAAAAACTTGAACAAATTCTTTTTCTTAACCTTTACTCCTCGTGTCTTTAAAACTTCAGTTAACTGTACCATATATTCCTCATGTAAACTTAATTCCGGTACCATATTTTCCTCATGTGAACTTGATTCCTGCCCCATTATTGAGTGCTCTACCCACTTACCTTAATGCCGAAACTGCAGCAGGTTTCCACAGTGGCTCTGTTATCGATTTCCAAAGTCACTAGCTAGCTTCCTCAAGCACTTTTCCTCACTGGGTCCTCTGTGTCCAAGCCCCGTGGAAGGGCGCCACGTGTCCTGGCCTGTGGGTCCGTAATTTGCAATTCCTGGAAGGAGGAGTGGGAATTGGGGGGACAGGAGACTCGAGAAATGGAGACAAGACGGGATTCTGATCAAGTCTCGTTTATTTGGGAGAAGTAACCCAGTTTTATAGGGCAAGCAGGCCTAGGCAATTAGTATATGGTGATCTTCAAAATTAACAAGTGAATGGCAGCACAGCTGCAAGTCAAGCTTCAAAGACCAGGCCTGTTTACAGTTACAAAGGTGACAAACTACAAACCTCAGGCAACAAACTGCAACAGAGTTCAGGCATATCTGGGCTGGATGGCTCCGGACACAGTGACGTAAACCATCTGCACTGTCCAGAGACTCTTCGGTAATGAAGGAAAAGCATAATGAGATAGTGGACCAGTGAGACTAAATCTACTGGACCGGTGTTACTGAATGTATCCGCTTCTTCCATACATCAAGGAACCCTCGTAGGAAAACACGTTACATGTCGGGCTACTAGGTCTTCAGTTCAAAAGCCACCAGGTACTCTGTTGGAGAGAGTTGAGCTTTCAATGCCCAGAAAGATAGACATTCTCAGAAATGCAAAAGAGCAGCTTTACTTCATCTTGTCTGTTCACTGTGATTCCACACGGATGCAATAGTAGTGAGTGCAGTTTGGTTATTGTCCGTCACACATTTGCACACTAAGTGAGACATGCTTTTTCTCTGAGGTGGTATATCGGCTGAAATTATAAGGAGATGATGAATCTGAACAGATTTGTGTCTGTGTTCTAAATAATGCTCAAACAAATGTCCCTCCCCACCCCGACCTTTCAGCAAAAAGCAGTATAGGAGAGCTTAAATTCTGCTATGGTGGACCATAAAGTTTGTCATACCAGAATCCTTGTCACTGGTATTCAAAGACCGACAGAGTTGCCTAAGGTAAACAGGTTTCAGCATGCCTTTCAGACCAAGAGCAGACTTCAAAGAAGGAATAAGCTGTTCAGTTCTAAGAGATTACTTAAAACCTAATAAATAATAACAAAATGTTGTTCAATACGATGCCAGGTGATAAGCTCCTCAGACTGGAAGGGACCAACATACAACTAGGGACAGCCACTTCCTCCAAGGAGAGTCAGCCACTCTAGTGGTTACATAATCTGTTGTCAGGTTGAAACTTTAGAGTGAAGGAGTGGAATGTAGCCTTCAGGTCACAGCTTGATGGCCTCATTTGGAGGTGCTAAGGAGATCAAGAGCTGGTGGGAGGTGGGACAAAGTCACACTCCCTGTGAGCCTGGTGGAGCTACCCTGAGGCAGTCAGAACTCAGAGAGCTGGAGGAGCCACATGGAGACCCACACCAGTGCTGAGATGCTTCTACCACCACGGGATCCATAAGACTTTCCACCCACTGACCTGTGGTCTTCCTGCATTCAGGGTCATGGCATGTTTTCCATGAGTCTGAAGAGGAATTTATAGATTGGTATCACACATACTATGGACTTGATTTGGACCGATTTCTTAATATTCAGCTGCTCTTGTATATAAATTTCTTTCTTATACATATATGAATGTCTATGCATTTGTTTCTCTAGTCTACCCAGACTAACACAACCATAGTGCTATGGAATGAGTAAAACTTTGGGGACTTTCATTTGCTGATGGGGCATGACTGCAATAGAGAAGAAACAGCTATATACCTCCTGAACACATAGGGCTATGGAATGTACAAAGTATGACTCTAGGAAAATTGGAAGTCATTAGAAATCAAATGCACAAAGATTGATGTCCGAGGCATTAGTGAGCAGTGCTAAAAGGGAGTTATGTTGACTATTTTTAACCAGCCAATCACACGGCTAACTATCCTAGGAATGACAAATTTGAGAGGAATAGTGTCATATTTATTATCAAAAAGAATATTTCTAGATCTATCATAAAGTAAAATGCTCTCTGTGATAGGAAACTATCTATATGCCTACTAGCAAGTCATGTTAATACAAATATTATTCAAATTTATGCACCACCAACTAAAGCTGCTGATGAAGAAATTGAAGAATTCTACCAACTTCTTCAGCCTGAAACTGATCAAGCATGCTATTGGAATAAATTGATAATTATGGGCAATTGCAATGAAAATGTTGAAAACAAATTGGAAAGAATTTAATGTGAAAAGCATGCCTCGAGAAACTAAGCTGGAGATAACATGATAGAAATTTGTAAGCCCAACAACTTTGTCATTGCAACACCTTTTAAAGCAAAATAAATGGCACATGAACCTCACCAGACAAGACAGAATATTCTGAAATCAAACTTTCTATCTACAAGAGGAGATGATGGAAAAGCTCAATATTAGCAGTCAAAACAAGGCCAGTGGCCAGAAGTGGAACAGGCCATCACTTGCTCATATGTAAGTCCAGATTGGTTGAAGAAAATTAAAACCAGTCCATGAGAGCCAAATTATGACCTTGCACATATGCCACTTGAATTTCAAGAACATCTGAAGTACAGATTTGACACATTGAACACTAATGACTGAAGACCTAACCAGCAGAGTGATGGCATCAATACTATCATACACAAAGAAAGAAAAGGGTCATTAGAAAGACAAGAAAGAAAAAGATCCAAGTGGACATTGATTATAGAGTAGCCAAAGCAAATGGAGAAATGATGAAGTACAAGAGTTGAACAAAGGCCTAGAGTTGGAAAAGAAAACAGAGAACATGCTCAGAATGTTTGAAGCTGAACACACTGAAGAAAACATTCAAGTCTTACGCTGTAATATTGAAGGACTCAATGGACAAAATATTGAATAAACAGGAAGCATCAAAAGAAGGTAGAAGAAAAGCACACATTCCCTGTAACAAAAAGAATTGATTAAAATTCAGTTATCTGAAGGGGTAGTAAATGAACCAGAGCCACTGATACTAAAGGAAGGAGACCAAGTTTACTGAAGGCATTGGTGAAAAGCAATGCTAAATAGCTGATGAAGCAGTCACTCACCTATGACAAGAAACTTGGAGGATAATTATATGGCTAACTGATCAGAAGAAGTTTGTATTTGTATCCAAGGAAGGTGACTCAACAGAACATGGAAATTATCATGCAATGCCATTTATATTGTATGCAAGTAAAATTTTGCTGAAGAGCCTTCAGCAGTCGTTGCAGCAAAACATTGATAAGGATTGTCAGTAATTCAAGCCAGATTCAGAAGAAGAAGACTTGGTACAAGGGATATCATTGCTGGTGTCAGGTGGATCTTGGCTGAAAGCAGAGAAAGATATTTCCTTGTGTTTTATTAATTATGCAAAGGCACTCAACGGTGTGGATCTTAATAAACTTTGGATAATATTGAGAAGAATGGAGATTCCCAAATACTTCATGGTGCTCACGCAGAACCTGAACATGGACTAAGAAGCCGTCACTCAAATACAGCAAGGGAAGAAATTTCAGATGATCAAGGATGGCAGCCTTCAATATGGATTATAACTCAATGTAAAGAAAATAAAAACATTCAGAACTGGCCAAACGGACAGCATGGAACATGGAGACAAGATTGAAGTTGTCAAGGATTTCAGCTTGCTTGGATCCATAATCAGTGCTCAGGGAAACCGCAGCAGTCAGGAGATCAAAGTTGCACTGAACAACTCTGCTGCCCTTAAAAGGTTGAAGAAGAAAGGCTATTTTCCATTATCTAATATTCACAAGGAAGTTGGACAATGAAGAATTGTACTTGACTCATGGCGTTGGCAAAGAATATGGAAAGTAGCATGGTATACCAGAAAAACAAACAAATCTATTTGAAAGAAATATAAAACAGAATGGAACCCAGGTACTTTGGACATGGTATCAGGAGACACCAGTCCCTGGCAAAGGACATCATACTTGATAAAGTTGAAGGGCAGCAAAAAGAAGGAAGATCCAGAAATGGATCGACACAGTGGTTGCACTAATGGACTCAGACATAACACTTGTGAGGATGGTGCAGGACTGAGCAGTGTTTTATTCTTTTGCCCATAGGGTGACTATGGGTCTCAGCCAGCTAGATGCCACCTAACAGCATCAACACAGTTTGCTTTGAGAGTCCTAAATCCATTTTGACTCTCCACATAGACGTCATCTCCAATCTTTCTGACCACTGGCTAGCGAAGGTATCAAGCTTTGCCTTCGTTAGAGTGTATTTGAAAGTTGCTTGCTAGGGCTCCGCTAGCCAGCCCGAAGAGGGGCAGTCTAGCCCATCTCATGAACTTGCCTGGGTGTGCCCTTGTTGAAAATTGGGGTATTATGGTCATATAGTTATGGGTCATGCCTTGACCAAGATGACCAGAGGTCGTTAGAAGCAAACCTGTAAACCTCTAATCTCCAGTCGTATAGGTATTCCAGGCATGGTCGCTGCCCTGTCCCACCTGCAACTCTAATAGATCGATCTTCTGATGGTCATTTTGTGACAGTTCCCTTTGTCTCCCACATCCTGTCTCAGTACATGCCTGGGGGTGAGGCCTTTGGGTGTCTTTATGATCGTCGTTGTTCAGCTGACTCCATTTTCCTTAGCTCATCTTTGTCCTGTTTAAAATGGAATAAAGCCGTCTCTATAAAATATATCTTAATTGAGGTCTTTCCCCCCTCCTAAGATAACAAAAACCCAGACTCAGAAACAAGGCAAAATATAATACCTGTGAACTTTTGGCTCCCTCAAAACCTGCCCTGAGGCTATGCAAAGAGGCTAATTGGTGCCAGCTATTCTTGCCAATCAGCCAGAGAGGATTTGCAGGATGGAGTGGAAATCCCCCAGGGTCCTGGAAGCTCCAGGACTTCAAGGCACTGAATGGAGCCTCAGCAGCTTTTCATCCAGGGTGTACAGAACATTGTCCCTCTGAGGGGAATGCTGAGCTGCACACAGGGACTTAGGGTCCCCAGGGGAGACTGAGGTTATTGTGGACTTGTTGCACAGACCCCGGAACATTCCAGAAGGTGCTGGACTTGCTGGGTTTTCCTCTCTCCCTTATATTGATAGGGTTTCTAAGGGATGCCCTTGAGAACCCTTTGCCCTTTCCCAAAAGGAAGGTTGGAGCCTTTGACCACCCCCCACCCCCCGCCCCAGCTAAAGAAATTTTGTTTCTTTTCAGAAGAGTAAGGTTTCTGGAACATTGGGTGCAGGGATGCCCCTGTGATGTGCCCACACATCCTTCCATTACCACTTCTTTATGGCCTGCTATACAGAAAAGAATTATGTGAAGGAAACCCCGACTTCAGAGAGGGCAATGTCAAACCTCAGTGGACGTACAGCAAAGGCTGAAATCGATCCCCCTGAGGACTCTGCAACTGGAATAGCCCTTCAGATGGCTCAGGAGCGATGCCCACTTGTGGAGGGAGAGGGAGGTCTGATGCCCACTTGTGGACTGGGCTGTTAGCAGCAAGGTCAGCCGTTTGAACCTACCAGCCACTCCACAGGAGAACGCTGAGGCTGTCTGTTCAGTACAGAATCATAGTCTTGGAAACCCCAAGGGGTCGTTCGACTCTCTCCTCCAGGGTAGCTCTGAGCTAGAATCAACATGATGGCAGTGGGTGGCAGCTCTAGAGAACCCTGGTGGCACAGTGCACTAAGCACAGGCTTTACACCCCCCAGCCACTCTGTGGGAGAAAAACGAGCTGCCTTTCCGACAGAGACTTGCAGCCTGGGCAGCGGGAGGAAGCTGTTCTCTTCTGCCCGCTTGGGTTGCTGTGGAGTCAGCAGAGGGCGGGACTGGGTTGGGTTGAGGGAATCCTACATGTATTTTTCCTTCTTCTTCTTTCACCATTCTAAAGCAAGCATTGCAGAAGGGCATGAGCAGGCACTGGGAGGAGCAAGTACTGTTAAAGGTAGAAAGGAAGCAACCATGAATGGTGGAAGTGAAAATGCAGAATAATTGTGTTGGAGAACATACAAAACCCAACCTTGTCTTTGGTGGTGTCATAGCTTGAACAACCTCGCCCCTCCCCACCTATTCACCCCACCCCCGCCCCAATATGTGTTGTCAACACGAACCTGTGTGCTTGTGGTCCTAAAACATTTTGGGAAATGGGTGAGCTGCATTATAGTAATGAGGCAAGATGAGTGTAGGTGAGTCTTGAGGCAGTGTCTTTTGAGATAGCAATGAGATGACCCAAAATTCACAAGCAAGCAGAGAGGAAGGAAGAAACATGCCAAGACAAAGAAGGTCACAACCAGGAACAGAAACAGCCCCGCCCCCATATTATTTATTTTTTTAAAAAAGAAAGAAAAGCACCTCCCAGCAGAGCTGACACACACAGAGAAAGCCTTGCCCTAGTGGGGGCACTCAGAACTGTGAGAAAATGAATTTTTGTTTATTAAAGCCCCCCTTTGGGCTATTTTTTATATAGTAACACTGGACAATGACGGCAGTGTTACAATCTAAAATGAAATGTGCCGCGTCAGACCTTCTTTAATTTACAGAGTTCAATGACATGGTTTATCTTCACCATGTTGCGTAACTATTCTCTGTGCTTCTTTCCAAAACCTTGTCATCACCCCTAAATAGAAACTCAGTACTCATAAGTTCCCAGACCCTTGCTCTGGATTCCCACTAATAAACGTTGACCTCTACACATTTTCCTACTCTCGATAGCTCAGACAAGCGAGATCATACAGCATTTGTGTCAGGGGAAGAGGCAGGACGTGTACTTTAAAGAATGGTATGCTCCTTTATAACTTCTCCTAATTATCTTCCTGAGAGAATTGGATAGGGACTCAGAGAACTTCGATCCCATCCGAGGTCCGGAACTGTCGAGAGGTGTGACCTTATACAAGTCATTTTACTTTTCTGACGCTTGGCTTGCTGGAATCACCCTGTGGCATCATTTTAAACCAGTCATACTGCATGAGGACTTGTGCTCTGAAAAACAGGCTTTGAGGTGGATGCTGACCCACAGAAAAGTTTATGGCATATTTTCTCAATCACTTTGGGGCTGGGAAGACAACCCACCCTGGCCAGAGGGAGAAGTTACACTGCAGTGGAGGTGTAACAAGGCTGAAGTCTGTCCTGCAGAAGCATCCCCTGGAGCTCACGTTGCCCACCTTGAGTCAAGAAACCTTTATTCTTTATCTCCCCAGAACCAGCAACACTAGGGAGGAAACTGAACCTTGAGTGAAGTGCTTCTCCTCCGCTGAGAGCAGAAGAGTTTAGAGAAGCCAATATACGCAGAAGCTATGGGAACGAGTGACTTCCTCCTGAGAGGCAGTCTGCTACAGTATCCACTGCACTGAGAGGTTACTGGTATGACCACTGGTATGACCACTGGCTATCCCAACTACCATAACTACCATAACTCTCAACTATCCCAACTATCCCAACTATCACAACTATCTCAACTATCCCAACTACCATAACTCTCAACTATCCCAACTACCACAACTCTCCTACTGAGCATTTCATATTGTGACCTCGAAAGCATGGGAACCATGTATTGCAAATGGGAGAAGGCAGGCTTTCTGAACCCAGCTTCACCATGGAAGTGAGGTCACTTTGCCCTCTGGGACTTCAGTTTCTTTGGCTGTAAAACAGGTTGGTCGACAGTAGGGGTCCTCAAACTACAGGCCTCGTGGGCCACATGTGGCCCACCGAGGACATTTATCAGTCCTGCCGGGTAATTTTGCCACCACTGCTGTCATGCTTAGCAGCTGATTTATCCCGGTCCCACAGTGAATTTGTTCATAGTTTGTTTGTTTTTTAACTATAGTTGAGCCCTCCAATGGTCTGAGGGACAATGAACTGGCCCCTGTTTAAAAAGTTTGAGGACCCCTGGACAGCATCCTATCTCTTGTTTCAGGGACAAGATCAGTTTTCTTCTTCCTTTAGCATTGAAAACTGAGTGGCCAGAAATTACACGTTCCAACAGATAGAAGGGTTTTCATTTATACTTTTATATGTGTTTTTGAAAGTTTTTGAGTAGTCCAATTCCCACAGTGTAAAGAACTATTAGGTGGATACACCAGAGACCACGGTTGCCTACAGAACTGGTACACCTGGGTGGGCCCAAACCAGGCCAGGTGGGCTTAATTCAGCCAATGGGGTCAGCCAGTACCATCGACCACACCTCCCAGACAAAAGTCCTAAAGGCTGGAACCCAGAGACCACCATTTTTTCCCTCCGCTTTGGCTGCTTCTCTGCTTTCTGCTCAGTCTCTCTCTCTCTCTCTCTCTCTCTCTCTCTCTCTCTCTCTCTCTCTCTCTCTCTCTCTCTCTCTCAGGCTTCAGCATGCCATGTGTGGGTGAGCAGTCCATGTTCATAACTGTAAACCTGAAACTTCTTCTATCCTTTATGAAAACCCAGTTGGATCACAAAACAGGCTTCGGGGTGAATTCTTTCTCTTGCAAAGCTAAGAACCAAGGCATTTCCCACCCTAGAAACCTCACAGAACCCATTGCTATCAAGTTCGCTCTGACTCACAGGTCTACCCTTTTGGACAGGGTTTCCAAGGCATGACATGAGCAGACTGTGGCATCTTTCTCCTGAAGAACTACCGGTAGGTTTGAACTGCTAACCCTTTGCTTAGTAGCCCAGCACTAAGTCACTGTGCCACTAGGTCTGATTCTTTTATTCTGTGAGTAGAACTGTCTCACGGGGTTTACCAGTTTACCATCTCTGGAAGTAGACTGCTACAGTTTTCTCCCATGG
The DNA here is from genome assembly GCA_004026705.1 of Nesogale talazaci. Taxonomy (NCBI): domain Eukaryota; kingdom Metazoa; phylum Chordata; class Mammalia; order Afrosoricida; family Tenrecidae; genus Nesogale; species Nesogale talazaci. The sequence continues at coordinate 347,639 of PVJH01000040.1, read as the reverse complement.
ATCAGCTGATGGGCTCAAACTTCTGATGTTTTGTTTATCAGCCAAATGCTTAACTACTGAGCCACCCCAATTCTCCTTCACATCAAAGAAAAATACCAGCTGCCCCCAAATCTACATCGTGATAAATGTGAACTTCCCCCCTCCTTGTGAATCTAAGTTGTAATTGATCTCTCCCCTTGAGCAGTATCAGAGAAATGACAGCTGAAGAAAAGACTGAAGATTGCTCTTCGGGAAAGTGGTTGAAGGTGTCAAGGTAAGGACTTCAAAATTTGGAAATTCTGAAATCATCTTTGACAGTCACTCGACTGAAAGGAAGCACACGTTTAAGAACTAGGACTGGGGTATTGTTTCTGGACTCTCTGCTCTGTATCTTTCTATGTTTTTCAGTATTTGAAATGCGGGTGGAGTGAATCGATAGAAACATAGTGATAATAAGGTTCCTCGGTGTATAGGATGGGGGTGGGGTCGGGGTGGGGGATAACAGAGAGCTGATATCCATGAGTTAAAGAAGGAAGAAAACCTTTTGAAAATGACTGTGGTAGCAAGTGTACAACCCTGCTTGATATGATAAGTAATGAATAGTATGATTTCTGGGTTACATGCTCATAAAGTGATCAGGTTGTGGGGGGCGGAGGGAGGAGACAAGAACTCTGGGACATCATGTCAAAAGATTTTTTTTTTACTTTTAAAAGACTAAAACATAAAAGCAAACCAGGAGAGTGTTCCAAATCTACAGCACAGTTCACCCCCGTCAGTGTAGCTCCTACACTTCTAGGGAACATGCTTGTCTCACAACTTCCCACCATCTCGAGAAAGAAACCTGAAACTCCTATAAATCTCATCATAGGACTTTACAGTATTGAGATTATGGTCTTAAAGTGGAACGTGGGCCATTAGCCAACGTGTTCATCTTTCAGGTTCTCAAGCAGAAGTTCATTTCACAAGGGTTTGACTCAGATGAAGAAAAAAAAAATGCACTGACATTGAGTCAATGCCCAACTCACAGTGACCTTATAGGGCAGAGTAGACATCTGCCTGTGAATTTTCCAAGCTAGGAATCTTTATGGGAGTAGCTGGCCTGAACTTTCTCCCAAAGGGTAGCTGGCAGTTCTGAACCGTTGACCCTGTGGGTAGCAAGCCAACAGTTGCTCCACTATGCCATCGAGGTTGTGGGGAGAAGTTATGTGGCAGGAATGAAGCAGAGAATAGAGGGTGGAACATTAGGAAATAATGGCTTTCTGGGATATCTCTTTAAGATGAGGAATAGAGCAGAATTCACATGAGACAGTAGACTAAGGTGGTCTTCATCAGGGCCAGCATATACATAATTGTACCATTGAGCCAAGAAATCTCTTCTTCTGCATCTCAGAATAACCAAAATTTGCTTCTAGCACACACGTTTCCCATTCAGACTCCTCTGGAAACGCCATGTAGGAGCTGTTGTTACTCTCTAATCAACTCTAACTCCTGGTGACTCCATGCATGTCACCGTAGAAGTGATGGTGCTTGATAGGCTTTCAATGGCTCCTTTTTTGGGAAATGGATTATCAGGCTTGTCTTTCAAGCACCTTTGAATGAGTTCAAAGAGCCCAGCTTATGGTCAGCAGCCATTTTCAAAACCCAGGGATTCTACAAGCTGTTGCTAAGTTACCTACAATTCCCTTGTGAAGTCAGTCCTTCGACTCCTCAAGAAATTATTTCCCATATTTTTGTTAGGGGCTCTTACAGCTCTTATCACAATCCATACATTCATCTAGTGGGTTAAGCACATTTACACAAATTCTGCCATCATCATTTTCAAAGCATTCTCTTCCCACTTGAGGCCCTGATATCAGTTCTCCATTTCTCCCTTCTCCTCCCCACCAGACCTCCCTCACACTTGATAAGTTATAGATTATCGTTTTCATATCTTATATCATCCTCCGTAACCCCTTACCCACTCTTCTATTATTTGTCCCCCTGGGAGGGGGGTTATAGATTGATCCTTGTGATTGATTCTCCCTTTCTCCCCACCACCCTCTCCGAATCCTCCTGGTATCTCTACTCTCATTGTTGGCCCTGAGAGGTTTATCTATCCTGGAATCCCTGTGTTGTGGGCACTTACCTGTAGCAGTGTGCTTGCTCTGACATAATTCGATTTGTAAGGTAAAATTGAGGTCATGAGAGTTGGGGGAAGGAAGAACCAAAGACCTAGAGGAAATTGTGTTTTTCATTGGCACTATACTGCACCCTGACTAGCTCTTTTTCCCTGTGACCCTTCTGTGAGGGGATGTTCAACTGTCTACAGATGGGCATTGGGTCTCCACTCTATGCCACCACACCCCCCTGCATTCACATTGGGTATGATTTTGTTCTAGGTCTTAGATGCCTGATACCTGATCCCATTGGCACCTCTTGATCACACAGGCTGGTGTGATTCTTCCATGTGGACTTTATTGCTTCTTTTTTTTACTTTATTGCTTCTTAACTAGATGTTTTATCTCCAAGCCATTAAGACCTAAGATGCTATGTCTTTTGATAGCCTGATACCAGCAGCTTTCTTCACCACATTTTCTTATGCATCCATTCTATCTTCAGTGATCATGTCAAAAAGGTAAGCATTACAGAATGCCAGATTGTTAGAGCAAAGTGTTCTTGTATTGAAGGAGTACTTGAGTTGAGGATCAATGTTCATCTACAACTTTAATTCTTAATGTATATTTATGAGTACACAGTTCTATTCCTTTCCCATTATATATATGTGTGTATATATATATGCTACTCTTCAATTTTGAAGAAATAAATTAAGAAATTTAGTGTGAAAATCTTTTAGCAATACAACCATGAGTCTCAATCCCCTGATGGGTTCAGTGGCCCTAAGAGATTCAATACCACCTAACAGTGTCCTGAGAAACTAGAACAAGTCCACAGAACTTGTCTGTTCTCATGAACACTAGAGCAGACTCTTTCCACTGACGGTGATGGGCCTTTGAAAATTGTTCAATGCCTGCTTTACTGCACCTTCATTTCTGATGGGACCTAGTAATCTGTGAGCAAGCAGCATCAATTGCTTTTTCTGAGAGTGCTAAAAAGTTACTCTTACATCTCTGAAGAGCCCTGGTGAAGCAGGTGTCAAGGACCAGCAGGTCAGTGGGATTGAAATAGCAGTTGTGAAATGAGCACTTGATACTGTATATAAATTGAATGATCAGCTGGGTGGTTTTAGAACTACCTGAGTGAAATTTATGTGCTTTCTAGTTGAGATGATGGTTCTAGGCCAGTGGGAGTACCTCTGACGTACAGTACCGTAATCAGCAGAGGAGCATTGTGGAGGGCACTAGGGAGAATTGTCTGACCCTGACCTTATGCTTTCTCATCCCTCCTCCTGACTGTCTTTAGCTTGAATGCACAAAGTTGGGGCACAGTGACAGCATGCTGCATGTGAGCTTGGGAGGTGACTCAGCGGTGGCTCTTTGGGTCAAGTGCTGGCTGACACAAGGTTTCTCCCTGCAGATTGGGAGACTCGGGGACAGCTGGCCAGTGCACAGCTTTATGTAGGAAAGCAATTTAAAGACAGCTGAAGAGCAAGAACAAATTCTTATGTAGTTTATATGCAAATATTCAACTTGGATTTTTTTTTTTTAATTTACAGCTTTGGTCTTCAAAGAGCAAGAAACAGAAAGCGGAGGAATACAGCCCACTGGAGGGGAGAGAAAGACTGCAGCAGAGACACATATACAGAAAAGAGGATTGGTGTGGGGAAGCGAGAAGGGAGAGAAGGAAAGTCCCAAGGTGGAAGCGAGGGAAGAGCAGAGAGGTGGAGAGACACAGTTAAAGGGAGAGCAACACAGCACTGGAGAGAGAGAGCAAGGGAAAGAAAGAGGGCTTTCACTACGGCATGGGGAAGAAGTGCTAACCTGAATGACCCTTCAACATGAGCAGGACCGAGCCTTCGTTTCATGGACTTGAATATGCTGTTAGGAGAGAGAGACCGGTCTGTGGAGAAGGGCTTCATGCTTGGAAAAGCAGTGGAACAGCCCCCTAGGGGAAGGGCTGCAGTTTGCATAAAGGTTTACAGGAATAGAAAGCCTCATCTTTTCCTAGAGAACACCTCGTGGTTTGTTAGCAGCCCATCCACTAACCGACTGTGCCAGTGACTAAGGCACCTTCTTTCCTGCCAGGCCAGGCAAAAGTGGATTATGTGGGATTAGAATTTAGAGTATTTAGTACTTCATGTACTGAGAGCTCCAAGCTAAGCTTTTCTTTATTACAACGTTAACACCAACTAAAATCTTCCAACGTCAACACCAACTTATATATATATATATTCCCCAAAAGAAGGACACCTATGAAGATATTGGGTTGCATGGGCAGCCTGCTATGATTCATTCAGTTAGACTTTTCATTAGAGATGAAATTAGTTCATCTGGCAATTTTTTGCATTCTGTTGTATCATACTTCCTTAGTTGGGGCATCAAATACATAAGAGGCAGGAGTCATTCTTAGGTTGTCCACCCCAACCCCAACCCCTGTGCCCCAAACTGCTTCTTTTTAAAGTTCTATGTGAGCAAGTCCATTTTGAGCACTTGAAAGAGGCAAGTATGGGAAATTTTAAGCCGAAGTTCTATCTTTCCCAATGGGAGCAGATATCACTCAACCTTATCACGATTCTTCTAATTGCTGCATAAACATCTCTCCCGCACCTGTAAGGGAATGCTAGCAGACGTGAGTTATATGCGAATGGGGCAGACCGTTTTAAAGAATTTCCTTCCAAGAGGGCGAAGTTGGATTTCAGTCAGCTTGGCCAAATAATTGCCCCGGGTCTCCTGGACGCCATGCCTGCCTCCTGAAAGACACTCCCCGCGCCCCTCCCCACCCCCCTCCACCAATGGCATACTTTCACAAAGCCACCTCTCTGGTTCGGAACCAGGCGTCTGTATACGGGTGCGGCTCTGTGGGCGCCCCCCACCACCCCCCATCCCACAAAAGAAGTAGCTCGCACTCACCCCAAAAGAAAGTTTACAAAAACAAAACACAGACTGCATCCACATGGCTGTTGTTTCTGAAACTTGGGGACACCATCGTCACTGATAACCTGGGATGGATTTCCCCCGCGCCATCCCCAGTCCCCAATGAACAGAGCCCAAGGACCCATCTACATGCCTTTCTCGGAGCAATTTTAACTTTTCCCATGTCCATTAGGCCTTCCAGCCTAATCTTGCTCCGCCAATTGCTCCCATGGTGAGATCATTAAGTAAATTATTTTAAGATCAAACACCCTGCAGTGACAATGGCGTCCCATGTAAGGTAAATGCTTCAAAGGCCCCCCTTTCAAATTACAGCTCTCGGAGTTATTCATCACCTCTCTATAGGGCTTGCCCCGCCATTACTTGGCTTTTTGCCGCAGGCGAAGGTAGCACTGCTAATTGGCCTCTGTAACAAAACTGACCTGTGGACAGGATAAAACTTGTTTGGAGCTTAGAGACAAAAATTATTCAAGGTTAAAAAGACATGAATGCCCCAGCTACGTCACCCCAAAAGGGAGTGAATGAATGTCTTCCCCTGCGGTTCCTAATGTGAAAGAATGCTCTCATGGCGCGGCGGCCGAGTCAAACAAAAGATCCTTCAGGTATCCTGGCCCAGCCAGCGCCTGTCTCCGGAGCTTTTTCTCCTCCCGGTGTTCAACGCCCCCACCCCTCCGGCCCCCACCCCCAACTCTCCTCTCCCTCTTCCTCTTCTTTTGCCACTCCAAGACAAGCAGCGCCATCCTTTGCTTTGGTTCCCCAGAGCCCCTTCCCGGGAGGGCCTTTGATCTCCTGGGATAATGGCAGATGGAACAATTTAACTGCTTCATACAGGTGCAGAGAGTTTACTTGACAGGTTGGGGCTTTTATTTCTAGCACATTAGCTGGGCGCATACAAATGGGTTTTTGACAGATTCAAGCAGGTAAAACAGCACCAAGGCTCAGCAAAAGCACGGTCACACCTGCTGGCAGGGCACAATTTGAAAATGCTGCATAAATTAAAGACAGGTAAAAAAAAAACCCACCAAGTTCCCTGCTGTGGAAGGGATTCTCTCTCTCTCTCTCTCTCTCTCTCTCTCTCTCTCTGTCCAGTTTGTGAAGATGGTAGTGTAAGAAGAATAATCTTCCATGGAGTAAACAAGTGAACTCCTTGATCTCCTTGTACGCCCCAAATCAGGGGCATAGTCAAGGTGATTGTAAGTCTGCAACTCTTAAGTGATGTTGGCTAAGGAAGACAGAGAGGAAAATAAATATAGGCTATTGGGAGGTTTCCCCAAAACTGCACCCGCTGGGGATTCCTTTGGAGTGGGGGGAGGTCTATGAAAAGCAAAATGAAAAGAGAACTATCTTGGTGTTTGGGCAAAACTCTTATTCAGTCAGCCTAGTTTTTCAATCTAGATCAGTATGTCATGGGGAAAACAAGTCTTTGATTTCTTTCTGTGAATGTATAAATCATCTTCATTCACACACACAAAAATTTCAGAACAATTCTTGTGTTAAGTGAAATGCCGAAGACATTTAAAAGTTGTATGAAATGTTATTTCCTTTTATATTCCAATTTAAAAGTATTCTTGAAGTGCTCCAATTAAATTATATTCTAGTAATTTAAAAGTAGAGTTATCTTTTTGTCATGTTGGTTTTTGTTATTCTCAATCATCTTATTAGGCTCTTCCATCAAGAAGTTAGAGGAGTCCTTCCGTGATTCTTGATTGTGATCCAACTACAATTTATTTTCTCTGCCTGGCTGCCCACAACGAGGAAAGGGACTTGTGGGTGGTTAAAGTCTGCGTTTACAAAATGGGTCAGAAGATCCCATCCAAAGTGTGGGAAAAGGTGGTCTCTTGGCTAAGGTGCTCGCTTGTGAAAGTTATGCTCTTTCCTCCAGCTCCTTTGAGCAGGTTGCACTTTCAACGTGACCAGATTTTAAGTGGGACACCATTGACCAGGGGGTAGGGATTCATGATTAAAAAATTGGTCTATTTGGAGCAACAAAAATGTTCATAGAACCCCAGATTGATGTGGTACTGTTGAGTTCTCCAGAGCCAAGAAAAAAATGTTAATAGAATGCAAAAAGAGTATTCTAATATATTTATTTTAATTTTAAAACACCATGGGACATTGTTAAATTGTTAAAAAGCGGGATATTTGGTCACTTTACCCCCACCCCACATTTAAGTCCCAATCTTCAACCAGTATTGCATGGACTCATGAGATTTCAGAACAGAAGTTTACTCCCCAACTTTATTGAGGAACAATCATTAAGGATGAGAACCAAGGGTCAGAGATAACAAGTGAGCTATTTTTCTATAAGGTAGTTTTCATTTGCCCACTCGGTAAATTCTTCTAGCATTGCTGAGTCTCCATGTGGAAGGCACTAGGAGGCATGCAAGGAGGAATAAGGCCATCAAATGAGCTCCAGGAAGCTCCTGCTCTAGAAAGGGCTTTAATAAGTGATGACTTTACAGAAGAAGTGTTCTGGTACAAGGAATTGACTGATGATGGATAGCAGCTTGGTTGGCAGAGAAAGGGATCATGTTGATCTGAGGCAACTCTGAGAGAGTTGGAATGGTTTGGAAAACAAAGTCAAAATGTCTACGTGTTGGAGGAAGTCCCCTGTCTGAGGCTGAAGAGGTGGAGTCCTCTGCCATTGAGAGATGGGTGCAGGCTGCAGCAATCAAGGTATCTTTTCTCAAAAGCAGCTAGGTAACACTATTTTAACAATCAGTGACATCAAGGCAAAAGGCATTCATGACTTCAATTTAATGATCCACATGAATATTTGTGAATTTGTTTTTAGAGCCTCACTAACATTACAACAAAACTGACAAATGAAAAAAATCTCAATGACATATGGGTATTTAAAATTGTATTTTTATTTTAGATCACCATCCAAACTAATGTATAGGTTGGTCTGGTGAATAAGGCACATGGCAAGATGGGGTTGGGTGATATTGCTTTTATAAAAAATTGAGTGGTGGCTATGAAGTAATTGGGCAGGTGAGTATCCTATGTGTCTGGTGGACTGTTTTGAACAGGCAGTGACAAAGGAGAAGAATCAGAAATATTTGGCGTGAGTCAATACTCCAAAGGTGGCCATATTGAAAGAAAACACACTTAGATATAAACTTAATTCAATTCTTTGTAAAACTCATTTCTCTTACACTATAGATATACGTTGGTATGCCACCGGCAAAACTGTGCTCCTATCCCATCATAAGTGTGCACTATTATGGCCCAGACTGTGAGTCCTCTCGGTAAGTCTCTCTTCTTCTTTGATGTGCTATGATGCTTATGGCAGATGCCTATGACTTTCTGAGTAGGTTCTAGTCAAAGGAACATAGGTAGTGTGATGGATGCCACTTTCAGCATGTCCCCATGAGGATATGGCATGTGCTGACCTGTTCCTTCATCCTCCTTCACACCAACTGGAATGCGACATGGTGGTAGTGAATCATAGTGCCCCTTGAAAAAGAGAACCATCTTGTAAGGATGAAAGAGTGACAGTTGAGAGGAAGCAAGAGTCTGAAGCTATGGAACTGCCATGCTAGTGCAAACAAACTGAATCTTAGAAAGTTTCATAAGGGGAAAATCAACTATTATCTAAAGTTCTGCATTTTGAATCTTGTTACAGCAGCAAGAATACCTGGTGGGACTATTGCTCAAAGTGGTAGACTCAAAGTCACAGGTTGGTGGTTCAAACCCACCACTCCCTCTACAGAAGAAAGATGAGATTGTCTGCTCAATAAAGATTTTGTCTCAGAAACAGAGCAGTTCTACTCTGTCCTACATAAAAAAACCAAGCTAGCTACCATCGAGTTGATTCTGATCCATAAAGTCCCGACAGGGCAGTGTAGTATTAGCTTTGAGTTTCCTAGACTATAACTCTTAATCGGAGAAGAAAGCCTCATCTTTCTCCCATAAAGTCATTGGTGGTTTTGAACTTCTGACCTTGATGTTAGTAACCCAATGTGTAACCACTATTCCATGAATTGAGATCAACTTAATGAGAGCTTTTATTCTTGATATTGTGTTGATTATACATTTTAGCTAATCTTAAACTCTACATCTTAACAAATCAACAAGAGAGTGAAGTTCTCAGAAAAAGTCTCCATTACCTAAAATCCAATGAAAAGCATCTATTTAAATGGGGTAGTTGGTGGCTTCTTTGGCAGAGACCAAACTATGGTAACTACTTCAGTTTCCCCTGTCAAGCAGATGACCCTCTAAGATTGTTGTTAACTTTTAACTCAAACTAAAATTTCAAACTGTAAATATATGTGCAGTGCCACAATTTTCTTAGTACAGGCTGTTTCTGGGCTACAAATATTCGATTTATGTATAAGCCATAGTTCCAAACCAATCTACACTTTCTAATCACAAATGAGCACTACTTTATGTACATAATTCTATGATACTCATCTTCCTGACACTATCGCTGAAGAAAAAAAAATGGGTACATAAGCAAATGTGGTAAAGAAAGCTGATGGTGTCATGTGGGGATCTTAAAGGCTTGAAGTAAAACAGCAGCCATCTAGCAGAGAAGCAGCGAGCCCACATGAGCAGGAGGTGTTGACAGGATTAGGTGACAGGCATCAGAAGACCCAAAGTAAACAAACAAACAAAACATATTGTTGAGAACAAGGAAGGTCAGAGCAGAGACCCAAAATCCATCTGCAGACAATAGGACATCCCAGACAGAAGGGTAACAAGGAAAGGATGAGTCAACCAGGGACCACTAAAGCACTGATGAAACACACACTAGTCCTCTGGTTCTTTGAGGCTTCCTCACCCCACCCACCCCCCACTACCATAGCCTTTCAGTTCTGGCTGCATGGGAGCATGTACACTGGAACAGATAAGAGCTCATGACCCACAGAATGCAGGGCAGACAAATCCCTCGAACAGATGGGAGTAGCAATCCCAGGAAGGATAGGGAACAAATGGGGAGAGTAGGAGAGGGAAGGGGAACAGACAGCAATGATCAATGCACAACCCTCTCCCCAGGGGGGCAGCAAGGGAAATGTAGGTGAAGGGAGACAGTGGTCATTATAAGATAGGAAAATAATAATTTATAACTTAATAAGGTGTCACAAGAGTGGGGGAGAAGGAGGGAAGGAAACAAGTTGAAACCAAGGGTTCAAATAGAAAGTACATGTTTAGAAAATGATGATGGCAGCACATGTACAAATGTACTCCATACAGTTGATATGTGGATAGTTATATGAGCTTCAAAAGCCTAATAATCTTTAAAAAAAAAGAATGTCAGTGATGCCCCCCCCAAAAGAATGTTTTAGCAGAACAATGTATCAACCTCCTTCCTCAATCTTATGAAATCCCCCATTTGATTTTGAGGGGAATTTAACAATGTGCTTTCAAAATGGACTTTTCACGAATTGAATAAACCACAGAATAAACCAATTATTGAATAAACCAATAAAATATTTTAAAGAAGAATATGGTGGAAGGATTTGCCCATTCAGACACTAAAACGGTACAATATGAAATAAATTGCTAATGTAGTATTAGAAGAATTGCTAATAGAAAAAGGGACATAAGAGAAAACATGGTAACAGGTCTATGCACATAGGACTTATTTTTAATTGATAAAGACATTTCACATTGATGGGGGAAATGATGATTTTTTTCAATAAATGTGATTGGAATATTTATTGAGTTACTTAGAATAATTAACACAAGATCTTCACCTCATTGTACACCAGACTAAATTCAAGATAGATTATGAAGCCAAAGACAAAAATCAGTAAAGAAAACATTTACAGGTTTGACTACACAAAGCTTAATCTTTTGTCAAAACTCACTGAAAACACATTCCAAAGACAAAAAAAAATACACTGGGAAAACATTTGAAACATATGATAGCAAAGGGGTAAAAATGTGAATGGACAATTTAAAAAACTGTAAATCATTAATAGGCAATTACATATTCAACTTAATGATAAAATGAATGCAAGTCAAGACAACAAAAATTGCTTGCCTATTAAGTTGATAGTCCATAAAAAAATAACACCTGTAATATATTGTAGTAGTGGAATGGCTGCCATTCCTGAGACACATTTTTGACAAGTGGGTACTGAGTCTGAGAAACTATATAGGTCAGAGTAGAACTGCCGCCAATGATTGCCAAGGTTGTCAATTTCTATGGAAGCATCTATGGAAGCAGATGTCACCTATCTTTGTGTTGTGGCTGCTGGATAGGAACTACTAATCTTTCAATTAGCAGCTGAGCAGATGACCACTGAACCACCAGGGTAGATTTGTCATTCCTGGTAGATTTTTGTGCTGCTTATGTATCAATTATCTTGAGTATTTAGTTTAACTTGACATGTAGTATTTGGTTATAAATATGTATATATATTCATATATATGCACTTTTCAATATCGTTGACAGTTTCAGAACACACAAATAACTTTAAAATTTTGTGGATGTGAAGGGTATGGTACTTTAGGTACTAATTACCAAATGCCTTAAAGTTGGCATACTTGTTGAATAGTGAAACTATTATTCAAAGGGTCTCCATAAAGTGTGTGGAAAATTTTCATGATATTTTAATTCTTTGCCCCCTCCCGCCACATACCTGCCCCCTTTCCAGAGACACCTCTTATACACACTTGTTTTCCTGAAGTGAAGAAATAACACAGCCCCTGGGTTCACACGATGTAAAAGATGCATTAGGAAAATAATTAGGGATATGCCTTACAGTAATTGTCTAACAGTCTTTTCAGAGTTGCATGTAGCTGTGGCAAATAAGAAAGGACCTGTTTAACAGAATGAAATTATTTAAGTCAGTTTTTGCCATCACTGATTGGACATTGGAATATTACCAGAGAAACTTTAGACCCATTGACTCAACCTCGAGAGGTAAGGCCTCAATATATACCTCCCTGTAAACTTTCAGAGTTCTTATTATGGGCAACCTTTGTGAGAATCACTGACTCAACTAGCATGAACCTATCCACACAGTAGAATATTCTATAGCCATTAAGATTGATGCTCTCAAAATGTAATGATTGACACAGAGAGATATTTGTGTTATAAGTCTGTGTCACTGAGGAGCTTCTGACTCATATCAACCTCTCAGACAGGTAGAGCGACCTCTGTGGGTTTCTAAGACTGCAGTTCTTGCAGGAATCCAATACCTGGATGTAGTATATTAGGTTAAAAAAAGGCAACAATGTGGCACATTCTTTGCAATTGCATTTCATTTTTAAATATGTATTTTAAAATTAAGCTCAAGCATATTTCACCATATATGTGCATATACATACAAGGGGGTACCCCCCCAAAACCCCACATTCTTTCTTCAGAGAAATGTATTTAAATTTTTTTTACAAAGCAACCTTATCACCTTCAAACTACTTCCTATTACAATTCATACATTTGTCAAATTTGCGATTCCATTCTTGGAACCATTTTTCAAGTCTCTCTGTTTGGATGGTTGTTTTTTTTTCTTCATCTCTTCTACATCATCAAATCGCTTTCCTTTCATGTCTCTCTTCCTTCATGGAAACAAAAAGTACTCAGATGGAACGAAGTCAGATGAATAAGGTTCATGAGGCAAGAGAAGCATGATGTTTTTTGCAGAAACCTGGCTGTGTAAGCAGGTGCATTGTTGTGGTAGAAAAACCAGTGACCTGTCTGCCACACATCAACCCTTTCTGTTGTTGTACACTGCTATGCTATCTTTTCAGAAACCTCTAAATAGAAAGTTTTGTTAACAATCTGACCTGGTAGAATGAACTCCAAATGCACCACAAGTCAACATTTTCTTTCATTTGGGAAGTTGACAGATGTCCAGCATGAGGTCTATCATCAATCAACATTTCTTTCACCTGTGTTGAAATGAGAAAACCACTCATACACTTGGGTTTTTCCTATAGCTCTCTCCTTATAAGCTGTGTTAAACCTCATAACAGTTTTTGGAGCACTTTTACAGAGCAGGAAACAAAATTTCATAGCCATGCACAATTCTCTTAAATCAGCCATCATAAAAAACAAGGGCTGAGCAAAACTGCCTTCATGAAAAAATTCATTGTGACCAGAGAGAACCTTCCCTGGTGATGCCTGAGGTGCCCTAACTCACAGCAAGTTCTCGATGTTCACCTGGTGGAAAAAAATGCCGACTGTGAAAATTTTGGTACCCCCTCTATCTCACACACACACACACACATGTATTGGGCCTCACAGTTAATGGCCCAATGTGTAAAACAGTAGGTCAACAGGGCTCCTACAAGGATACACGTGCGCGTGCACGCACACACACAATATATATATATATATACACATCTATATGCACACAAACATAAATACACACACATACATACACATATTGGGCCATAACTACAAGGTCAACAGTTTGAATGTACCAGACACTCTTCAGGAGAAAGATTAGGCTTATCTCCTCCTGTAAAGATTTTCATCTTGGAAATCTGGAGGAACAGTTCTGCTCTGCCTTATAGAGTCACTGTGGGTTCTTTGGGTTTGGTATAAACTTATGTGTAACAGATTTTTATTTTAGCTGTGCAATGCCTTTCCCCCTGTGCCACCTGGACAAGGTCATTTTTTTATAAATAAGTATTAAAAACTCTAGAAAGAGAGATAAAAATAGTTTTTAATTATCTTCAAATGTTTTCTTTTGAGGTTTTTTTGGATGCTCAATTTTTATAAATAGATAATGTGGTCTTTCCATATTAAAGGCAATTATTTTTAAAATTCATATGATAATGAACATGTGGCAGTCATGTGATCTTATGTTGATTTCAGGATTGGGAGTATAGGAGTGAAGTCAAGCCTGTCAATCTGGAGATAGTCAGTGAGATCTCTGTGTGGGCATGGCTTTCTCCTGAGAATTCTGGGAAATCTTGCTGTATCTTCCCCTTGGAGGTGAGAGACTTACAGCTCAGACCCTTGGAGACACTCTCCTGACAAGATACAATCCTGACTCCCTGTGAGACATCCCGGAGGAGAAGCTACATGGGCTTACCCTGATGGAACCAGACCTCTGAAGCAAGAAAAGCCACAGAGAGATCCTACCAGTGCTGAGATGCTTGGGGAGCCACAGAGAGATATCTGCCAGCACTGAGATACTTCTATGGCCATTGCATACACAAGACTGTGAACCCACTGGCCTGTGATCATCTTGGTGTGGCTGCATGTGCTTCGTGAGCCTGAAGAGAACTTATGGATTGGTATTGGACATATGGGCTAATATCAAACTTATGACCTTGGCCTGGACTGGGCTGGGATGTTTTTCTTGATGTACAGTTGCTCTTGTTTATAAACCTCTCCCTTACATGTGTCCTTATGAATTTGTTTCTCTAGTCTACCCAGACTAACACGGATAAATTTTGTTTTGTTTTGTTTTTAACAATGTACATTAAGGTATATATGTCAGCTTTGCATAGAACTGACCCTGCCGTAGGACATGGATCATTATACTCAACCTGACACTTAATTGCTGAATGAAAACAGAACTTCGTTTAAGTCCTGCCTGTAGGATGGTTTCCCTGGAGGACTTCTAGTTGTCAGCTGTCACTGCCATCGAGTCAGTTGTGACTTCTGATGACCCCGTGGTGGAACTGCCCCCTTGAGTTTCTGAGACAGTCCCTCTATCTAGGGACAGAAAACCCCATCTTTCTTTAATGGAGTGGCTGATGCTTTCAAACTACTGACTTTGCAGTGAACGGCTCACCACATAACCACTCTTCTACCAAGGCTCTGGAAGGACTCTGAGGGTAGGTCAAAACAGCACTTATCTCTCTTTTGCGTGAAAACATAGGTGATGCTGCTTTGGTGAAGTGACAGTACATGCTGGTTTGGCTTGACTCTCATTTGGCAGATGACCAGGGTGTAAATTAAACAGAAACCTTCATGTAGGTATCGCATTCCCTTTTCTCTCCCTATCCCTGAACCTAGACATTCCCCTAAAACATTAAAGGAAGAATATGATCAGGTAATCAGATACTAGATCCTCCCCTAAAATATTAAAGAAAGAATATGAACTGTGTGTCTGTTAAAATATGTCACCAAGTGGGAACACGGAGACTGTTAAAATCCCTGTTAAAGATTCCATTTGTTAGGTTTCCAGGCTGAAAAAATAAAATATGCCTTACCTGACCATATTTCTGCGGAAGCTGCTACAGGTTTATGGGAGTGCTAAAATGGTGCTGCCAACTTGGAAATTAGTGTCACAGCCTTATAAGAGTCTTTATATGTCGTTCTTATCTTAGGGAAACATGTGATGATTATCGGGCACTTTGGGATAAGTAGGTTTGTTTTTCAAATTTTAAATTCCTGTCAACTCCACAGTCAGCCCATCAGTCAGCTTTTCCACAGTCCCTTCTGTAGACAAACACCTTTAAGTGCTCAGAAATATCAGATTCACATTAATACTCCATGGATTAGAAACCAGACAAAAGTGGGCTTAGGAAAATACTGTAAGTGGAGTCTGAACGTAGGTATACACCATATCAGTTTCTTGTAGGGCTCAGTGCTCAGAAATTCAAGGAACGAGAGGCCCACTTGAAAACATTTGCTGTTTTGACCAGCCTTGGGGCACCCATGGACTCTGAGGAGAAAGAAAACAGCGTGTCCAGGACAGCCTGAGACATTCTTCACTGACAGCTGCCCAGGTTCAGTGGGGCAGATGGGAAGTGTCCTCTTCTCTCTCCTTTGTCCTATGCAACCCAATGTCCTTTTTCTCTCTCTCCCCCAGGCAGCAAGTCTGATTACAGATAGGACAGGCCCCCCCCATTCTGAAATGAAAGGTCCAGTAGTTAACATGCTCTAAAAATACTAAAATAACTATATAACAAGACAAAACCGTTGGTTTATGTTGCTGTCAGGTGCCATTGTGTAAGCTCCAACACATAGCCAGTCCTATGCATGATGGTAGGAAACACTGCCAGGTCCTGTGCCATCTTTGGCTGATGAGCATGAGGGGGAAGCTCTATTACATTGGCTATTTAACACAAATGCATATGAGGTAGACAGGCAGCCAGGGTGCACTTGTCTCCAGTGTCATTTGGTATGAGTTTATGACTTCCCACAAGCCTGAGGCTCATGTAGATAATCAAATTGTAACTACAAAGATGGCTTTGTGCTATTTGCTGTGTATAAAAATTCCTCTAAAGAGTGTTCATCTGCCTTTTAAAAAAGTTTCTCCCCCTCAGCCTCCTCAGAGGCACACACAGCCTTGATTCTTCGCATGATGATGGCTTCATTGCCACAGAATCTAAATTTGCCCAAGAGCACATCTCATTTTCCCAAGCACTTTCTAGAAATTGGGTCATCATCATCTTCTTCTTTTTACATAAAGCTCTCAAGGGCTCTGACTCTTTTACTGGAGTTTGGATAATTAACAGCCCCCCACCCCACCTCCGATCATTATTCCTATATTCTACATGACTGTTCAAATCAATGGCACATTATTTGCACTTCCAATAGCTAAGACCCTATGTGCTTTTATAGAGAGAAAGTGTAATCACTCATGAGTCTGAGGTAGAAATTAATGATGTAGTTTATTAATGATGTTTATTGCCCCATGCATGGAATGGGAGCTACTGTTATGTTTTAGATAAGAGAGATCTCTAATCCATCACTGTTGGAGGTATTACATTGCCTATTCTTTAGCCATAAAAGTGCCATAAAGAAAAGAAAAAAATCTTTGTTAATATTCCTGGTGATTTGATGCTATTTGTTCGTGTAAAGTAGGCATTTGCCTTTGCCCCTCAGCTCCTCAATACTGCTGTCCCTTGTTCCCCTGACCTCACTCGTGATTTATCTGAGGAGATGATGTACATCCATGACAGAATCAAGAGGAGAAAAGTTAGAAATCAGGACGATGAAGCAGACTTTGATGTCACTACGCAAACTAGGATATGTTTTGAGGGACCAGGCCTTCCACTCACTTCTGGAGTCTATAGGTTCATTGTGCCACGCTCAGCCCCAGCCCTCCACCCCCACCCTCTCCGCCTGGTGTATCCAACCAACTCTCCTCTGGAATGCAGTCCCGACTAAATCCAAAAGAGAGTGCAAAACCCATGCAGAAAAATATGGCTGTTTTCTTAATAAGTGATTTCTTACTTAAAATGGTCTTTTTCCCCCGTCAGGTTGACATCCACAAGCTGAAATGTCTCCTCTCAGTTTATAGCAGATTTTGAGCCACCTAGTAGATGCTTAAGAAATAATTGCTGATTAAATTGAGGATAGGAGGGCTGAGAAGGCTGCAATGGTAACAGCACCAAGTAAAGGAAGAAAGAATAACTAGTAAAGAAGACATAAAAATAGAAAAGTACAGTTGATTTAAGCCTAACAATGGAAAAGAAATATTTTGAGAGCTCTCAAAGGGTCAAGGTTGTATAGATTACAAGATGATCTGGACTTCCTAATGACTCCCCTCCACCTTTAATCAGTAAGATTGTCTGCAGTCAGGCTTTAACACAAAAGGATTTGTGGTCTTTAGTAACATGGAAAATTAAATTAATGACAATCATTATTTTTAATAGTCACCTGGGAGGCATAAATGAACCCTCTGCAGTATGTATCAGACTCGGAAATGTAACTGTGAATGAGGACAGTGGTTGGGTGGGATCAGATTTACTCTGATTTTAGCTTCTCAGCTCCTTGTCTCTGACCCCTTCATTTATTTAGTGCATTCACTTGTCCAAACACATTCCACATGGACTCACTGAAGCCAACCATGGACTCTGCTACGTGTGGGTCACAGTGGAGTGAACAGTTGGAGAGGAGAGATGGATGCACACAATACTCAGAGTGCAAAGCCTAGGGTGAGAAAAGGAGTATAGGTATTTCAAACGTAAGACTCTAGATACCGAGAGTGAGAGATCATCCTCTGACGCAGAGGCAATCACACACGCTGCCTGGTAGAGTTGTTGCTGTTGTTTGTTAGTGCCACTGAGTTGGTTCCGACCCATAGCTATCCTATGTGCAACAGAAGGCAACATGCCCTATGCCGTCTTCACAACTGATCCTATGCCCAGGGGTTAATTTGGTTCTCAATGGATGTATTTCTGCAAACTAAGAAAAGGGGACTCATAACACATAGAACTCAGCATTTATTGAGCACCAAAGTGATGAAAACACTATTGGGGTTACACAGATTAATAGACATGATGCCTGATCTTGTAGGAGAATAGTAGATGGAGAGCTAGAGTCGACCGACTAATAAAGCCCATGAGTCTCCTTGCAGAAGCAGTACCGACAGCAGAACCTGGCAGACAGGAAAATCAGAGTCAGTTGGGGCCAGCTGCTACATTCAGAGGCCTGGTAGAAATCACAGTGCTCAGAATTACCAGTCATGAGGTCCAGCATGTACAATCACATGTGAAAATTAAGAGCAGGGGAAGTCAGAGCATGAAACAGTGGGGACCTACAGAACCAGAGAGACAGAAAGGAGAAGGAAGGAGAAGAGCAGCACTCTGGAGATTTTCTGTAGACACTGGATACTCAGGCAATGAAATATAATTGCTATCTACATGCTCAGAATGGCTGCATGGATGGGCTCAAACATAGAACAATTGTGAAGACAGCAAAGGACAGGGCAGGGTTTTGTTCTGTCGTACACAGGGTCATTGTGAGTCAGAACTGACTCAACAGTGCTTAGCAACAGCAACTCCTGAAATAGATTCTGGAGTACCTTGAGGACACTGTCCTGGCATGGCTTGTTTGGATTTTACTCTCAGCATCCAATTTTCTGTCTAGCACACGCTAGTTGCACAACAAACATTTGTGGAATGGCAGAATCAGTACTGCACCATGTCACATGAGAACAAATCAAAGCATATTAAAAGCCTTAGGGGGCTTACAAGGAAGGGAGCTCCTAGAGATGAGAATGAGGGGTTCCAGACTAGCTACTTAGGAGAAATAGACTTATTCTTCACATTATGAGATGGCAAAGAGCGTGCATATTTACATATTGCTAACAGAAGACCTGTTGGAAAGTACTGTATCTCCAGACATGTATTATTTGGCCAGAAAAAGATTTAAAACTGAGAGTAATTACTGAGAATGAAGGTTGAACATGATAGTGGGACAGAAGGAAAGTAAAAGGAAACAGAGGAAGGAACTAGGAGGAAAACGGCATTTATAGAAGTCTAAATACAGGCATGTACATATGTAAATATATTAATGCAGAATTATAGGGATATAGGTCTATGTACCTATATTTTTAAGTTAAATATTAAGGTAGCAGGTGGACATTGGGTCCCCACTAAAGTACTCCCTCCACACAAGAACTCTTTGTTCTAATAACCTGGTTTTTTGTGATGTTCACCTTCCTACCAGGATTGCTGAAGAAAAACTGGGTGCATATGCAAATGTGATGAGGAAAGTTGATGGTGCCTTCAGATACAGCACCTGAATCTTAAAGGCTTAAAGTTAAACAAGTGGCCATCTAGTTGAGAAGTAACAAAGTCCTCATGGAAGAAGCACATCAGCCTGTGAGTTCATGAAGTGTCCATAGAATCAGGTATCAGGCATCAGAAGACCCCCAAACAATTATATCAGTGCAAATGATGAGGGTTATAGTGGAAATCCAAAGTCCACCTGCAGATAATTGAACATCTCCTCACAAAAGGGTCACAAGGAAGGGATGAGCCAGTCAGAATGCAATATATAGCACAGATGAAACGTAACATTCATCTAGTTCTTTATGCTTCCTTCTCACAACTATCATGACCCCAGTTCTACCTTACAAACCTGGCTAGACTGGAACATGTACACTCACGCGGTCTTGACACAAAAAATCCAGGACAGATTAACCCCTCAGGAATAGCATTGGGAGTAGTGATACCATGAGGGTAGGGGAAAGGTGCAGGGAGAAGGGGGAGAAATGGGGATGATCATATAATCTCACCATCCTACCCCCGCCCTGGGACGAACAACAGAGATGTGGGCAAAGGGAGACACCAAACACTGTAAGATATGAAAATAATAATTTAGAATTCATTAAGGGTTCGTGAATGTGAGAAAGGAGGGGGGAAAAGAGGTGCTGATACCAAGGGCTCGAGTAGAAAGAAAATGTTTTGAAAAGAATAGTATAAAAATTTTTTTACTATATGAACACATGGAAGTACCCTTCTAAATTCTTAGAAAGAAACAAGTTAGTAACATGTAGTTTTAGCATTCATTAATTGTCCCTCTTCTATTTATTTTTAAAATCATTTTATTGGGAACTCGTTCAACTCTTATTGCAATCCATATATCCATTCATTGTGTCGAACACATTAGTACGTTTGTTGCTCTCATCATTCTCAAAACATTTGCTTTCAACTTGAGGCCTTGATATCAGCTCCTCATTTTCCTCTTCCCTCCCTACTCACCCCCTGTTGCCCATCCCCCAAGGAGGGGTTATATGTAGAACCTTGTGATCGGTTCTCCTTTTCAACCCCATCCTCCCCTTCTCCTTCCCCTATCATTACTCTCATTATTGATCCTGAAGGGGTTATCTGTCCTGGATTACCCGTGTTTTCAGTTCCTATCTGTACCAGTGCACATCTTCTGGTCTAGCCAGATTTGCAAGGTAGAATTGGGATCATGAAGGGGGGGGGGCATTAAAAAAATGGAGGAAAGTTGAATGTTTCATCATTGTTACACTGCACCCTGATTGACTTGTCTCCTCCCTGTGTCCCTCTTCTATTTCTTCACCAGGGCTTGAGGGTGGGCTCTAACCTGTTGATAATAGCCACATATGTTAACCGCCACCTGGAAGCTTCATGTTTTATACAAATCTGATGGACTAGGAAATCCAAGAAATAGCAAGTTTGGAAGCAAGATAAGATCGTAATAAATTCAACACATGATCTGTGAAGTGCTTGTTAGGTGATCAGAATGTTACACAATGATCTATTTCTCATATTTCTCTGTTCCTTGTAGGTACCCTTCAGTTCCTTATCATTCCTATTCAAAACATTTTTACACTTTTGATAGTTGAAATGTCATATTTTACACTACTTACAAGCTTAATAATTTTATCTACTAAACTTTTTTTTTTTTTTTACACAATCGCTACAACAGTGGACCAAACAAAGTGGTTGTCGTGAAGGTGGTTTGGGATAGGGCCAAGTATATGGATCAATGTTGAAAATATCCTGAGTAATTTATTTGGGGAAATTCCCAAGCACTCTTGGTAGTTCTGATTTCTTGTTTCTGAATCCCAACACTAGCTTAAAACACTTGATGATTTTTGTCTTTGGTTGAATAGCAGCAACAACAAAATAAAGACAAAGTTTTCCCTAGCTTGAAATTATTTGCATATTGACAGAAAAGTGGGGAACACTAGGTGCGCAAGAGATCACTAATACTGCAAGAGTGAAAGAAAGCAAAATTACAGCAGAGGATTGTAAGTTCGGAGGTGGCACCAGGATAAATCATTATTTCCCAATTCCAACATCACTGAAGGTTTATAGCCATTAATCCGTACTACCAGATATAGCTAACACTTTTGTGCAGGGCTTACAAAGCAGACACTGTTCTAAAGTTTTATCCACTCATTTAGCTATTCCACTCAATCTAGGCTATTTCCTATATATCGAGAACTATAACGTGAATTGAGAAGGAAATCAAGGCTGAGCCCTGGTGGCCTAGTGGTTGTGTGCGGGACTGTGGCCCACAGGGTTGGCAGTTCGAATCCAGTGGCAGCTCTCCGGGAGCCGGGCTGGGCTTCCTACTCCCATCAGGGCAGTGATGCCACACAGACACACACACACACACACACAAAACCAAAAAGATAGATAGATAGATAGAGAGAGAGAGAGAGAGAGAGAGAGAGAAGGAAATCAAATGAATTATTCTTTCCTCTATTTTCAGGGATAGCGTGTGTTACATATGAAACCTTTTTATTGGTTTCAGAGCATCTTGGTATAGTTAGTGTTATTTGAGGATCTTGCTAAGGTTATATCATTATGTAAATTTGATTCAAGGAATAACTTTGGAATCATGTAGGACAAGAAGTTGACCTCTGTATTCTGAGATCTTTCTTCTACAGCTGGTGAAATCCCATAGCAAGCTGATTTATTTTATATTATAAACTGTGATCCTGGCTCATAATATTTTATAGGCTTCCGGAAAAGACCAGAAGCAATGGCTGTGACTGTGGAGCGTATCTGAACGACTCAAATAGCAGCAGCTGACGGTAAGAAAATACGTGGCTTGACATTGTGAGTTCTCCAAATTCACAACCAAATCACTAAGAACAAGGAAGCCTGGATTTCCCGGACTTGACCCAGCAGGAGGGCATGACCATCCATTCTGGAGTTCACTGGAGATAAGAAGGACTTAGAGGAATGACTGTGCACTACAAATCTCTCCCAGATGATTTTCATCCTTGACACTAGAGGTTGCTTTATACCAACCCTGATGGACAAGTGCTGTGGAAGAGAAAATATACTTGGCACCCTTTTCTTGGACGTTAATTATGAAGACCTTTGGTGACTCAGGTCAACCATATTATAACTCATATCTCGCAATCAGAAAATCAAATTAAATAAGCTGCACACTTCCATTTTCCAGAAACGTCTTTATTTCTTTTTCAGTAGTGTTCAATATTCCCCGTTAGCAATATGATAGTATAAACCAAAAATCAAACTCACTTTCATCTAGTCCTTGCCGACTTGCAGGAACCATATAGGACAGGATAGAATTGCCTCGATGAGTTTCTGAGACAGTCAGTCTTTCTCCAGAGGAATGGTTGGTGACTTTCAGAATTCCAGCCCAATTCTAACCACTGCGCCATGAAGGCATCTTCAAATTACAGCATGCCCACATTGAAACAACAACAACAAAAAAATCTGCGGCTTTTCTCTTGATAGTGCCTCTTTTCTCTTTCCTCGAATTTTTTGACCTGTTGCCTTTCCTTTTCACTCCCCAACCTTTTGAAAAAGGTTGTTGATGCCTTTTGCCCAGATTAATCTCTGAGATCTATGCCATTTCTCGAGAGATCCTTCCCTTTGCATGGCTGTCTGCACTTTGGTCTTCACAGTACTCTGACAATTTCCACATTTGTTTCTTTTTAAAAATTTTACTTTGTCCTTCCCTGCTTCTCTTGCCCCCATAACAATAGGCCCCTCACTCTAAGACAGATTGAGGGCTTTCTGCAATACTGGTTTTTGCATTTTCTGTATTAGCTTATGCATAATATCCATGCAGAAGATGCCTATATCTATTTGTACACATCATTCTTTTCGCTAAGTGCTGGTCTTGGGTTTTCATCTAGGAGTTTTTCAATGTCAATGTCTTGAAAGCCACATGATTTCAAAATCTCAAACCCAACAAACCTTTGTTTCTAACAGACTATCTATATTTTGTCAAAAGTTTCCATTTCTAAGGCATCCAGCTTCAACATCTCCAAGTTGTTTTTACAATTGTAGGCACTATTTGGCAATCAAATCTCTCTTTGAAATGTCTTCTCATCTCTTGCATCCTCCTTACCAAGGTCCTTATCAACCCATCCCTGGGTTAAGGAAGCAACTACTTTCCTGGCCTCGCTGACCCTCAGCTTTCTCCTCTCCAATCTCACCTTCATGCCACTTCGAGACTAATCTTCTCTAAGCGCCACTTTCAGCTTGTCACTGTCGGCTCAGAAACCTTCAATACCCCTCTAATCACATAACTCTGAGTTGAGCGGACCTTGGAGTCCATCTCCTCAACCCCTCACTTTGTAGACAAGAAAACTGAGGCTCTGAAAGAGTAAGTGCTTTTCCCAAGGTCGCTGCTAATAAGCCACATAAGTGGAATTCAGAGCCAGGCTTTCATCTAGAGAGCCAGTGCTCTTGTAAGGCTAACATTGCTCTGGGAATTCACGCTCATGCCACCCTCAGGATTTGTGCCATGTCATCCTGCTGCCTCTATTGCTAACATCCTTCATAAATGTTTATTGTTTTCTTCTAATGCAGCAAGTACATCTTTAAAGAGAAATGTATGCCATAATTGTAAAAAAGAAACCTATTATTGCTCAATATAATTAGAAGATGACCTTAAATTGAATACAATGGGGAAAATATTATGTTATTACTAAGTGTTAGAGATTGAATTGCATCCTCTTAAAATGCTATGTAAATCCCAGTCCCTATATCAGTAGACATGTGGAAAGCCTATTCTCAAGTGAGAATTTTTGAGCAGGGTTTTCTGTGTCATGTTAAAGATGCTATAGGAACGTAAGATCCATCTTCAATCTAACACTTTTGAGAGACTGGAAGAGCAACCTAGGCAGAGGAGAAGCAAAGCTATCCAGAGAGGGGAGAGATAGAAACCAAATAAGATCTCTGAGAAACTCTGAGAAGTGCAGAGAAGCTGAGAATAGGTGCCCACCCACCACACACACACACACACACACACACACACACACACACACACACACCAGAACTAAAAGAGAGTGCTTTCCTGTAGAGCTGGTAATCTGAATCCAAGAGTCTCCTCTCCCAAGCAGTCCTAGTGGCTCACTGGTTCAGTATCTGGCTGCAATCAAAAAGGTCAGTGATCCAAATGCAGCAGCCACTCTGAGGAAGAAAGATGGGATCGTGTGCTTCCACCAATCTCGCAGCCTTGGAACCCTGTGGGGCGGTCCTCGTTGGTCCCTGAGGGTCACTGTGAATCGGAATCAGCAATGGAGCTACCTCCTATCTTGTGAAAACAAATGCCTTTTCATGAAAACCACCCATTTGTGGTCATTGCTGTTGCAGGAATATTAACTAAAGTGATAGGCAGGTAATTTTGCCAGCTAGAGAATCTTTTCCTCAGCTCTGTTTTTGTTCATTTTTTTTCCAAACAGGAAATTAGAAGTGATAATAGAAATGGTATAGTCTTACTAATATAACTAAGAGAGTTGGATAATTAAATAAATTAAATCATGATGATTTAATGTTACTTAAAGCCATGTCCATGCATGTCTAAAATTATCTTGTGTGCCACCAACTATTACATTCTCAAACTTAAAAAAGCACAACAATGTGCCGTGTTTCTGTTTTGATACCACAAAGCGTCTAAATGATTTGGTTTCCTGTTGGGAATAGATCTGATCTCACCTGGCTGAGTTGCTGACATGCATCTCCCTTCCAATCATGCAATCCCCGGCCCTGATCTTCATTCTAGACCTGGCATGGATTCTGCTTGAAAAGCTCTCCTGTTCTCTCGTCTGACGGAACATTATCCAGTATCCAAAGTCTACTACCCATTCCAGCGACAGATTCCATAATCATTTCTGAATAACCCCATTGTCACTGATTTCAGTCTTTGATAAATTCTTCAGCATATTCTAAATTTGAAAGTCAACTATTTAGTCTTACCCATGATTCAATTAGTAACCTTGTGCATTTTCCTTTCCTAACCCCAAGGTAAGCTACTGGAGGACAGGTGTTTTGTCTTTATGTAACTTCCACATCCAGGTAGACCTGGCTGGTAATATGTATGCACAAGAGGCTTATGCAATACCAGTACACTTATAACCATGGAATCTCTGAGACGCTTAGGACAGGACTTGCTGACACGCTGCATACTCTTTATGCAATATCAAAGGCTTCGGGTTTTTCCAGACTGCATGTTATTGTTTCCGAAATAAAAAAGACTCCTTATTTACTGTAAAACAGAATAGAACTGTCTCTGCAAGACTGTAACACTTTAAAGGAGTAGGAAATCTCATCCTTCTCTTATTTGATGCTAGAGTATCTCAATCCTCCACTGAAGGAGATGAGCCAAAAAACTAGTTGGTAAATTGCTTAAAGCTCCTGTGTAGTTTCATGGCAGTATTTATACCCACCCTGCCCATTAAAGTAGTGGTTACTCTTTAGGCTGCTAACCACAAGGTGGGAAGTTCAAAACCACCAGCTGGAGAAAAATGAGGTCTTTGTTTTTTGTTTTGTTTTGTTTTTTTAACTGAAAAGCATTACAGTAGCATTGGAAACTCACAGTGGCAATTCTACTTTGTCTTAGTGGGTCATTATGAGTCCGAATCGACTGGATTGCAGTGAGTTTGGTATTTTGCTTTAGTTCCTGCCCCCACAGTGATCATACATCCTTGCTCCCCTGGGACAGTTCTGGCTGACCCTCATTCTTCCAATCTCCTCTTTATACTCACAAGCACCCTGGTTGGATGATTCCATTTGGGTATATGTGGTCACTCACTTGACTGCTGAACCAACATTCTTGTTCCCCCGTGGACATAAAGAGTGTATTCATTTTTGTTTACTTTATTTGAAATGCTCTTTTTAAAGGTTTTGGACTGTGCTGCTAAGCCCTAAGCTGCCAGTACATTTGTGGAAAGCAGATATTGCTTTGAAAGTTCTTTGAAGCCCACACTGCAGTTTTCCCCATATATAAATAGGTTCAATGTATGTGCACCAGTCTTACCTACGCTTACACAAGCAAGGAAGGAATTTTCAGCAACCCCATTTGGTTATTTTAATAGAAATAGAGGGTTAGTGTGTTATTACTGTGACTATCGAAGGTGAACAACCTATGACAATTAACAGAACTCTTCACTAGAATTTATGGATCTGGTTCATTTTTAACCTAATGAGCACTGCAGCACATTATCACTTATCACTCTGGATTGCCCAATCACCCTGCATAATATTACTTCAATCCATTTTGAAATAGGTCCAAATTGTCATTTTTTTTGTTGGAGTAATGATCAAGTATTGATGTTTCTTGAGTTTATACAAATGGCTACAACCTCCTTGCACACAGCCTAGTCAATAGAGGCTGATGTTCGCATTAGGGATTTGGAAATCAATGTAGTTTTCCTGTTATTCTTTTATGATTAAATCAATTGAAGTTATTTACTCATAGCAGAAAATATGGGTGATTGCCAACCCTATGGCTCAGTGAATTACTTTCTCACTACTGCTGCCCTGTAATGAGAAGGTACATGTTCACTTCGGGGGTTGGCTAAAACCTGTTCATGTATAGCAGCAATTTGAGATGCAGAAAGTGTTTATTATTAAAGGCTAAGAGTGCTGCATGCCAAAGGGCATCTTTATTACTTGGCATTGCATTAACATTGACAAAGGAGGGAGGCACACCCAGTAAACCCCTCTGCATTGGTCAAATGGTGCTCAATTGCAGAAGCGAGGCCAGGCAGCAGCCAATGGGTGCCTTTGCCATGTCCTTCCTGTGTACACCGCTAAGCAGAGACCCTGGTTACAGATAATGAAAATGTCAATTGAGCTGAATGGACAGGGTCTATTTGTTGATGGGTTTTCTCTCTTTAGTATGTGGTGAGTGACCTACAGTGTGTCACTGGGGGAATAAATAATGGCTTGTAAAACACAGGATGCATTTAATGTGCTTGCATGCAAAATGGTCTAAGGGTACAAGCACATCGAAACAGTAGTAGGCCTTGCTGTGGAGATGGGGAGAGGCTGTGCCATAAGGCTGCATGTAAGTGCAATCACTTACAAGCTTAAGCGAGTAATAAGCAAACAATGTCACTTTTAGACCCTTCTATGAAGGCAGCTGCCCGGGGCATTGTGTTACCAAGACCTGTACTGTTATTTGATCTTTTATCTTGTCTGCTGAGAGGAGTGCAAAAGTGGGAAATGGGGGTTTATAGGACTGACTTCACGGGTTCTAGATTTCTGGAAACTTCTTTAATTTCTTTCCTTAGTGAAACCTCCTCAAAGGAGAAGCAGAATAAATGAATCAGATGAAGCTTTATCAGATGTGTGATTTCACTGATGTATCATCTTCCTTTGGAGTCTGGATGAAATCATCTATAAGGTTGTATGCTGGGTCTTGCTTGATTGGCCTGAAGACTATGGTGCCATCTAGCTGGGAATTCAGACCACAAAGTTTCTGCATTCCCTGATGGACCTCACGAAGAAGAGACTTTCTCAGAGAAGCTCCAAAGCCACAGCCATTGTTGAAGTTCTAGACGATAGCTCTGTCATCGAAAACGGATGAGGGTGGAGGTTGAGGAGGAGAAGTGGCAAGGAGGAGTTCTGAGACACTCGAGACAGAACTGAAAAGATAAAGGAAATGGACATGATGACTGGAATCCTCACTGCTCAGAGGAACATGGGGTTCTGGCAGGGGCATGATATTTTTTATGGAAACATTCCATAATTCAACCAGTCAGCTCATGCAACATGCACACGAGGTGGAATAGTATGGCAGGCAAGGGGCACATTCCATGGTCTATTTGGAATCAAATCCAAGGTTTGGTCCTTCCTAACTCTATAACCTCTGGCTACTCTAAACTATGATATGCTTCTTTTGTTGCTGTTGTTCATATGTAAAAGGAGGATAACCTGACCTCCTGGGGTCTTGGTGAAGATGAATTGAGTTAACATAGAGGAGGTACTTAGAGAAGTATATAAACTCTCATTCAGTATTAGCCATTGTTATTAGTACTTAGGGGAAAAGGAGTTCTAAACGACTGCAAGAAGTCCACTCCTGTGATGGGCATGTTTGTTATGCCAACATGGCCATAGAAGATTGGTGGGTCCGTTGTGATGGCACAGCCAATGACTACAGGGGACAAATTGAAGGGCAGAGATAGGAAGGGCTCAGCGAGTCCCATCCTCTCTCTCCTGCTCTCGGATCTTTGGACCAGCTGGCTGCTTTGTTCATCCTGTGCCTTGACCTCCAAGCAATACTACCCATAGGACACCTAATAGTGGACTGTGGAGCTGTGAGTTGAGGTTCCTTCAAGCCCAACCTAGCCATGCTCCTGGGATAGACATCTCTTGAGCTGGGGACTGTTGGACTCTGCCATCTGGCTGACTGTTGGTGACCTGCTTTGCTGCTTGCTGCCTGTGACCAGATAGCCTGAATTGCTCTACAGAGGACTGTTCAGTGGCCCCCAAGACTTGAAGGACTGTCAGTCTTCTAGCTGTCTCACATCAGTGAGTTGCACCAAGCAATTTGTACTGCTTTATAGATTACTTAACTGTTTCTTTCTTATCTTATATACTCTTCTTTCTATATATAAAGAGAATTACTAGTGTCCTGGTTTTATTTATCTAGAGAACCCTCTCTGACAAAACTCCCATTCCACATACTTAGCCCCATATGACAGAAGGCAGCACAGAGGGGAATCGCCAGGGTCCTTCTCACAGAGGCCAGGCAACTCCAGCACTCTGCACCAGAATTGAAGCAAGAGCAGCAGTAGCTATGGTGGCAGAGCACTGAGTGGCATTTGCACTGGAGAGGGGAGGCCTGGGTGGATCCTTTATAGCAATGACAGTCGCAATAGTGACTCATGGCCCAGCTGTGGATCCAGCAACAAGGGCTGATGCAGGGAAGGATGCTTACAAGATTCTTCCCAGGAGTCTCAAAATACCTGGTAAAGAAGGAGCTCAGCCAGAGTTGTTTTTAAAAAAATAAATCTTTTATTGGGGGGGTCTTACATATAGTATAACAACCCATACATCCATTGTATCACACAGGCATGTATAATTGTTGGCGTCAATAATTTCTTAACATTATCTTTCTTCTTGAGACTCTCACCCCACCCTGCCACCTCCATGAATCCTTAACATATTATGTACTATTATTATTTATATATACCTTACACCGCCTATTCAAACTCTTCACTTGCTATCCTGGTATCTGTCCCCCTTGAGGAGTGTTCTTCTGCTATCATTGTTTATCCATTCTCTTCCCCTCCCCCCCCTTTCCCTTCTCCTACCCTTCAGGAATCGTTACTGCCATTACTGATTCTGAAGGAGTTTGTTCTTTCTGAATTTGAATACTGAAAGCTCTCCTCTGTGCCAGAATACATACACCAGTTTAGCGTGATTTGTGAGGTAGGACTGAGATCATTGTAGGGGAATGACGGATTAAAGAACCAGAGAAGTGGTGTGTGTTTTGTCAGTGCTTAACTGCCCCTTGGATGCATTATCTCCTTCATGCTGCCCCTCTGGGTGGGATGTCCAATTGTCCATAGATGGGTTCTGGGTCTCCACCTTGACCTCTCTCCATCACCTTGATCAGATTGTTCATTTTTGAACTTCTGATGCCTATTCCCGTCAATACCTCGTGATCTCATAAAGTGGTGTGCTTCATCTATGTGGGTTTTGTTGCTTCCTTGCTAGATGGCCACTTGTTTATCTTCAAGCTGTAAAAGATCCTAGATGCCATATCTTGTAGTAGCCAGCCACCATCTGCACCAAATTTGTTCATGTGCCCAGTTTGTCTTCAGTGATCTTGCCAGGGCAGTGGGCATTGCCCAGTGTCATGCTATTAGAACAAAGTGCTCTTATGTTGAGGGAACATTTAAGCAGAAGCCCAGAATCCATGTACTTCCTTAATGTGCTTCCATATTTACATAGACCAATAACCCATTTTTACGCATTAACATATTTACATATTTATCTCTATACCTCTATAAATAGTTTTGCTTCCTAGTTCTTTTCTCTCTTTCATTTTACCTTCTCCCGCTCTCAGGTGAGTGGAAGACTAAAGTCTTAAGGTAGCATTGATCTGGGTTAAAGATCTAGTGAAATCTGTTTCAGTCAAAAGTAGACCACATTGGAACCACCCACTGCCAGGTCAGGGACTGGCAGTTGGTAGAACTACCTGCTGTGGAGTTCCTCTGGGGTTACTTGAGTCTTGAATCAAGACACTGCTGTACTAGACGTTAACTACTGCCTCAGGGATTAGAGCCAATTGATTTGTTTGTCAAAACAGGCTCCTGAGGCTGAGAGCTCGGGGAAGAAACCATGAATGCAAGCACTTAGGGCTCATGGAGAATGTTGAATTTTCTTCTAACTTCGGAGAAATACAAGGAAAGGAGAGATTTGGCTATATAGTGACCCTTAATCCTCAATACTGGTCAGAGAATTTCCCTAAGAGCGCACTTTGCCTGAAGAAAATTGATGTGGCGATCCTGTTCTGTGATGACAGCCTGAGCCTGAGCCTGCAGCCTTCCTGCGCCTTGCCTCTCACAACCAGAGGGCGTGCCCATGAGGTGAGGCAGCGAAGAAGCAAGCGTAACGAAGGAAGGAAGGGGAGAGCATTGGAAATGCTGATCGGCACAGACCTTGGAGAAAGGAGAGTCTATCAGGCTTCAGAAGGAGTCTAGCAGGCTTCCAGGTGGCAGAAGGAGCGCCTGCCTCACGTCTGTGCGGGTGTATGAGGAAGAGCGAGACCACAAGGTGTTCAAAGTGTAGCCAGCCTGGCCAGCCCCTTCTGAAGACGTAGCAGCAGGTCTGTGACCCTATGGATGGCAGTGACACAAGGCAAGATGTCAGATCGATCTGGACAGCTTGAACAAGCCCCGTAGCAGCAACCTTCAGCGAACTGCTTTTGGGGCAGACTTCAGGAAGGAAAGCCGTCAGTCTTCCTCCTGCCTGGAACAGAGAGGGATCTACTTCAGTGGCTTAATGCCATCTAGTTCATTCCAACTCAGACTGACCCAGGACCATGTAGAAGTGCCCTTTGGACTCTGTAAATCGTTACACAGCAGTCAGGCACATTGTTATCCTGCTGAACAGTCCCTGGGCTAACTACTGACCGTGTGGTTACCAGTCCAGTGCATAACCCACTACACCACCATTGGCTACACAGAGAGGCACAGTCCGCCTGAAGTTCTCAAGAACCTTCCTCATCTCTCAGTAGTTATACACACCTGCCATTCTGCCCCTTAGACCATAGTCTGGGTGGTGATCTCATCAAAGACCACTCTGGATGGAGAAAGCCCCGTCTAGCTCTAAAAGGCAAAAGGCCGAGACTTGCTGAAATAGACATGACATCATTTTGTTTTGGCTTTGTTCAAGAGAATGTTTATTTACTTATTTTTTGCATGCAGGAATCTGTCTTAAGTGAGTGGGACTACCTGGCCTTTGCCCAGTGATCACCATAACTCATTCCATAAAGTAAAATCTATGTCGAATTTCTCCATCAACATCTGGCTCCCACAATAAGAAAGAGGGAGATAAGGTACTCCAAAAGGGGGCAGAGACCACCACCAAGGCTGTAGGGGGGTTCAGAGATCCTAGATAAAGGCTAAGTAAGTTGACTCTCTGGCGAACCCTCAATCCCCAGTCTTCTGACTGGGCAGAACCTCACATCACTTAGTCTACGTTTATTCAGAGTCACAAGGGACGTCCCCTAGAATCATCAGAAACTTTGCTTGGGACAATAGCTGCTTCAGAGTGTCAAACCCTGCCCTGGGAGAAACCTGAGTGAGCCGCCCTGCAGAGAAAATAAAATTCCACAGGAGGGAGAAGCAGTGACTCAGAGACAGTCTAACAGGCTGATTTACGAGCACATGCAAGACAGCCGCAGAGATCCTTGACTGGTGACAATTACATTGAAAGACTGAGGGCTGAGGTCTTGCAGTTACCAGGCAGGAGGCAACAAGCTTGAAATTCAGACGTTTCAGTTCATTACAATAAATAACCACTGCTTTCAGGGGGAGCTGAGCAAGGAGTGTTGGAAGTCTGGTAGCAGACAAACTAGCCTCCTGGTGTCTGTCGACCCCATCCAGCAGGGTAATCTCCCACGGAGAGGCGCTTGTGAACTCTGAGAAGAGAGGGTGGTCCATACTGTGTGTACAATGTTCCAACGGGATGATTCATAAATCAACATCCTTGGGGTCTATGAAACCAGAGACAAAACAAACTAGGAGTGCTGAACAATGCAGACAAAGGTGACCTGAATTTTCCATTGTAT
The DNA here is from genome assembly GCA_004026705.1 of Nesogale talazaci. Lineage (NCBI taxonomy): Eukaryota > Metazoa > Chordata > Mammalia > Afrosoricida > Tenrecidae > Nesogale > Nesogale talazaci. The sequence continues at coordinate 314,987 of PVJH01000040.1, read as the reverse complement.
CCAATGACTTCTGTGGGGCTAGAGGAGGCTAACAGGAGGGCTATGGCCTGTGTTGGGCTGCTAACAGCGATGTCAGCAGTCGGGATCTGCCGGGTGCTCTGAGGAAGTGAGAGGAGGCGTTCTGCTTCTGTAAAGGGTTGTAGCCTTGGAAACGCAAAGGGGCAGTTCTATCCTTCCCTTTGGGTGGCTGTAAGTCATAATGGACTCCGTTTCAGGAAGTTTGGTTTCTGTTTCTGTCTGTCCTTCCTGCCTTCTCCTTCAATAAACTCTTCTATGTAGAAAACACCAGGCCTGGGTCCTAGATGCTACAGTCTGTCCGAAGAGGTTAGTCGCACGCACCAATAACCCCCTTACAAGAGCCAGACCCGGTGTGCAAGTGGCACCAAGGAGTTTCAAGAGCAGGGACCCCACTTGCATTCAAGTCCATTTTCAGCCCTTTTCTCTGGTGGCATAGTGGTTACACATTGGGCTTCTAGTCAAAAGGTTAGCCGTTCCCGTCCACCAGCTGATGCAGGGGAGAAAGATGAGGCTTTGTAGTTCTATAAACTGTTAAAATCGAGGAAGCTCACAGGAGCAGTTTCCCTCTGCCCTGTAGGGTTTCTGGGGGTTGCAGTCAACTCAATGGTGGTGAATCAGCCACCAAGAGGGGAAAAGTAATCTCATGATATCCAGCTGGATAAGGAGAGGATTCACTGCCACCCCCTTGATAGCCTGGCCAGGGAATCGCATGTGAGTAAAGTGTTGGAGGCCTATGGCCAATGAAAGTAATTATTTCAAGACTTATCCACTTTATAATTGAATAATGCATATAATCTAATGCCCAGTCCATTACTCAATAAGCAAAGTAAACATGAGAAAGGTCAATATATTCTATATACTAACACTTTGTACTAATTCTATGCATCATGTATTAGTGTTTTGTCAGAAACTGGCACATCTATTTTCCTGTTCTTCTTCCACAAGTGAGCAAAAATTAGGAATTTTCTCTTGGAAAAAGTAAATGGCAAAAAAATTAAAAAAAAGTAAATGGCTGCAGGGACTAAGCTTCTAGGTCTAATATCCACCTCTCAGCAGATCTGAGTGAAATAAAATACCCTAAATGCATTACCAGAGGCAGTTCACTTATAATATGGATAGAGGTAAATGCCATATTTCACATGTGTGTAAAACCTGTATTTCATAATGACTATTATTATTTGGGGGCGCATCACTGCCCTCTGGTGGTCCTGGGAGTTCCCCAACCTTGATCCCAGAGAGCTGCTGCTGGATTTGAACCCCAAGCCAATGGGCTGCAGTCGCACACTCAACCACTACGCCACCAGGCCTCAGCCCCCTAATGATTATCTTTTAAAATGCTTCTCATACCTTTCTAGTCAAAAGAGACATCTGCGTTTTGTAATCAAGCAGCCTGAGCAGTGCAGGGTAAACAATGTATGAATCAGCATTTGCTACTTTGGACTAAAGATCTCACGTACTTAACAGAACTGACCTAGTTCCAGGGCCAGAGCAATTAAAGTAAACTTAACAGTAAAGATGATTGAACAATTGACGTCTCAATCAAAATAAGTCAGATATTCTTAAAAATACTATTCTTTCTTCTGAAACCATTTTATGGGGGGCTAGTACAGGTATCACATCATCCCACAGTTCAACAACATGAGCAGCATCGTACAGCTGTTGCCACAATCGGTTTCAAAGCCTTCTCTTCCTTCTGGGGCTGCTTGACATCAGCTCCCCTTTACTGTCCCCACCCCCGTTATATTTCCCAGAAGCTCTCATTCTGCTTGCTGTCTCTACAGGTTCGTCATCAGCGATTTTCAATACATAGCATCCCCCAAGCATTTCCTTTAATATCTCTGAAAGACATTAGCAACTCCTGAGAGCTGACATTCTTAGGAAGAACATACAAGGGGGGAACCCAACAAAACCCAATATTCATTGTTTTCTTGCTGTGTGGGAGTTCATGCTACCAGGCCAGACTAGTAATCAATCTTTCTATGTAGAAGTTCTGAAAAGATATGTAACAGTGTGTGACAAAAAAAGGCCTGGTTTTTGGCGGGTGGGTCACTGGTCTTGCCACCACAACAATGCACCTACTCACAAAGCCTTCTTAGTGTGCCAGTTTACGGCAAACAAAGCAAAACGACTCAAACCAGCATGCTTCTCTTGCCCCCACACCTTATTCATTTGGCCTCACTGCATGCAACTTCTTTTTGTTTTCACGAATGCACAGGGACATGAGAGGACAGTGATTTGGCAAAATAGAAGAGGTGAAGAAAAGAAATGAAGAAGATGCTGTCAGCCATCAAACAGATACATTCGAACAATGCTTCCAAGAATGAAATTGCAGGTTTAACAAATGTATTAAGTGTAAGGGAGAATACTTTGAAGGTGATAAGGTTGTTAGGTTAAAAAAATTAATACATAGCTTTGGGGAAATATACGTTTCCTTTTTTGTATATATATATTTGTATTTGGTTGAATATATATTTGTATCACAAGCTGAAAAAACAGAAAATATGTTGAGCCTGGGGTTGCAATATTGAAGACACCTGTAGGGCAGATATGAAGCCCTGGTGGTAGCATTGTGTTTCCTCCTGATTGCATTGTGAACTACATGCCTGGAAGTTCAAAACCCCCTGCAGCTCTGAAACAGAAAAACTGAACTTTCTACTCCTGTAAACATTGACAGTCTCTGAAATCCATAGATGGTCCCTATGAATCAGTGTTGACTCTTTTGCAGTGCATTTGTTTTTTCATTTTTATGGGCCAGATATTAATAATGCAGAAATTAAAGGAAGGTGAAAGAAATACACGGGATGACTGTACTAAAAGAATTGGTTGGTACTGAGCTGTTCCAGAAAACAGAATGTGATCAAGAACCAATGAGATTGAAGGAAGAAGCCCAAACCACAGTGAAGGTGTTATATCATAAACAAGGCTCCACAACTGAAAAGTGCCAGTTGAGATGTTTCAGCAAACAGCTACAATTCTGGGAGCACTTACTAATCTATGCCAAGAACTCTAGAAGACAACCAACTGAAAGAATATTTGTATTCATTCTAAAGAAGAGCAGAAATGCAGAAATTATAAATCAATATCATTTATAAAAGGCACGACTGGAATTTTGTTGAAGGTAATTTTAAAATGGTTGCAGCAGTATATAAAAATGGAAGTGCCAGAAAGTCAAGTCAGATTCAGAAGATGATGAATGCTAAACAGAGATATGAATGCTAATGTTAGATGGGTCTTAGCTAAAAACAGAGAATACCAGAAAGATATTTTACCTGTGTTTTATTAACTATGCAAAGACATTATTTGGTTCATAACAAACAATGGATAGCAGTGGGGAGAATGGGAATTCTAGAACACTGATCTGTATTCATGAAGATGCACATACATAGACTAAGAGATGGTTTTTGTTTATTTTTTATTTTATTGGGAGCTTGGAAAGCTCTTATCAGAATTCATACCTACATTGTGTTAAGCAAATTTGTATATATGTTGCAATCATTTTCAAAACAAAGAGGTGACTTTGAAAACATGCCTTATCACATTGAGATTGTATCCCTAGAGGATGCGTCCTAAGTCTAATCCATGCTGAGTTACAAGGAGCTGTAAGTGTAAAGGCTGGGAAGCATAACCAAGGTAAACAGATGCCACTGGAAGACTGCAGAGCAACCCAAGAACTGAAGCTCAAAAAGGCAAAGACTCCCCGAGAGTCCACAGAGATCCCAAACCAGTGACCTGGATTCAGAGAAAGGAAATGTGTTTTTCAAAACCACCTATTTGGGTTACCCACTGAGAAAGATGAGGCTGTCTTTTCCTATACAGATTTATCTTCTCAGAAATCCAAGGAAGCAGTGCTGTTTGATCCCATAAGGTCGCCATGAGTCGAAATCTACTCTCTGACAGTGGGTTTGGGGGTAATTTGTGTTATAGAATCACAAGGAAATCAAGACAGGGAGTGACTGGGTGATTTTTGCTTTTCACTTTCAGGTTATGTGAATGCTATCTCTGGAATATATATATATATATATATATATATTTATATATATATCAGAAAATTCAACCACAAAGTGGTGTAGTCACATTCTCTCTCTCTCTCTCCTTCCCAATGCAAAGCTGAACACAGGCCATAAGTATGGTAGGATCCTAGATATAATTGGCTTGCATATGTTCCATTATATTTTTCTTTAGGCTATTTACATGCAATTACTTGAGCACGTGATTTATAACACTTAATGCAATCATTACCACTAATTCTTGAAAATATAGCAGTGAGTCTACAACTCAGGCCACTGTTATGAAATGTCATATGCCTCGTACCATATGTTTTGCTTAAGCATATTTTATCCATATTTTTATTTAAAGAAAAGCTACAGGTGGTCATTTTTAGGTGGGGAAATGGCCTCTTTGTTCTTCTGCACATATTGGTTCTGTGAGTAAGCAAGTGTTTGGGAAATAGAACAAAAGTTTCTGCTTCTAATGAAAAGTAGTACTTGGGGGCTGAGCCCTGGTGGCGTAGTGGTTGTGCGCAGGACTGCGGCCCACTGGGATGGAGGTTCAATTCCCACTCACTAGAGCAAAGGCTGGGCCTCCTACTCCCACCACCAGGGCAGTGATGCCTAAAAAAAAAAAAAAAGTAGTACTTGGACTTTATTTCGAGCCTGCCGAGTTTGAGTCAAAAGTGAATTTAATGACAGTTTGAGATCTCTTAAAACAGGAGTGTGTAATGGAAATTGTGATAGGCACTTAATTACCATGATACTACTCAGTGGAGAGATAATGAATGTATGGCACTGGCTTATAAAACCGCCCTGGAACTCTATGAGTAACACAGACTGTCACCAAACAGCTTTCTGTGTTTGCCCTAAAGTAAGTGGGAATGGGAGACGCTCCCCAGATTTCACCAGTGCTGCTCCTTGACTCACAGGAGCCCGGTGGCTCAGAACTTTCACCATGCTGGCTTGCTGACCCAAAGGTGAGCAGTTCAAAGCCATTAGCTGCTCTGCAGAAGAAAGAGGAAGCTTTCTACTCCTGTAAAGAGTTATTGCCTTGGAAACCCACACAGACAGTTCGACTCCATGAGTCGCTGAGATGCGATGGCAGTCACCGAGTGAGAACACCTGGACTCAGACCTCTGTGACACCGGGCTTACATTCCAAAAGAAAAGAAGCCATCATGTCGCTACATTGTAGTCCCTTCTGCGTATTCGGTTGGTCTGAGACAACATTCTGGAGGGGAAAGGCAGTACCTTTGGAAGAAGTGATTCCAGCAGCATTTGACCAGATGGTGCTGTTTGATTGACAACAGGAATTGGAAGACAGTAACAAGGGTTGATAAAGGTTTGCAGAGCTCCCATTAAAAAGGAATTGCAGTGATGCAGTTGTTGTTGTTCAGGGCTGTGAGGTTGGTGCCAAGTCATACTGACCCTACGTACAGGAGAATGAAACACTGCCTGCTCCTGGGCCTCTCTCTCTCTCTCTCTCACAACCCTTGCTGTATTTGAACCCATTCCTCTACCTGCTGTGTCAATCCATCTTGTTGAGCGTCTTCCTCTTTTTTATGGTATCCATCCCCTTTACCAAACATGATATCCTTCTTCAGGAACTGGTCCCTTCTGATAACATACCCAAAGATGAGTTTTCATCAACCTTTCTTCTAAGAAGCACCCATTTCTATGTCTTCCCAGTCTTATTTGTTTGTCTCTAAAAGATCACAGTTCAAAGGCACCAGCTCTTTTTTGCTCTTTCTTATTTACTGACTATCTTCCACATGAATATGAGGCGATTGAAAAGTCCACATCTTGAGCTAGGTGCACCTCCGTCCTCAAGGTAACACTATTGTTCTCTCTCACTGTAAAGAGGTTTGGAATCAGCAAGTTTCCCCAGTACAATGCAAATGCTTTATTTCTTGGCTGCTTCCATGAGTGTAGACTATGAACCCAACTAAAATTAAAATGTGAACAACTTTGATTTTTTCTGCATTTATCACAAGGCTGCTTGTTGATCCATTTGCGAGCATTTTTATTTTATGCTGATGTGTAATCCATACTAAAAGATGTAGTCACTGACCTTCATCAGCAAGTACTTCAAGTCCTGTTTGATTTCAACTAGCAAGGTCGTGTCATCTGCATGCCACACATTATTCATGAGTCTTCTCATCAGAATGCCATAGTTTTCTTTATGTAGTCCAGTTTTTCTGATTATTTGCTAGGCATCCGATTGAATATGTAGAATGAAAGGCTACAACTTTGATAAACACTGCTCCTGATTTGAAAGCAATTTAAAATGAGTTGGTAGGTAATAAAAGTATGAGACTGTGTCCAAAGATTCGAAGGCAAGTAAGGGAGAAGCAGGTTTGATTCAAGTGATTCATGGCCATGAACTAGGATAGCTTATGCCACCAGAAGCTGGGTGTCACCTCAAAGGAGGGAGAGGCACCACTGAGCTAAGTTCTGAACTGGAGGACTGTCCAAAACAATAAAGGTCACGTTTATGTAATGGAAACGACTTCACTTTCACAGTTCGTAAGACAGCACAGGATATTGGATAACAAGTGAATAATTCTGCATGAATTCTGCAGAATAAGTTGTGAGAGCAGGAGGGAAAGTTGAAAGATGCATAGAACACAGAGCTGGAAGGCATTCAAGAGAGCTCTTACATGCATGTTCACAGTTCAGCGTGTACACGAACCACCAGAGAATCGTGTTTAGAAGTAGCTTCTGAGTCAGTAGGTATGGAGTCGGGGTGAGAGTCAGCATCCACCAGTCTCCTATGAGACATGGCTGGTGTAGAACATCCTTACAAAAGCTCCCGATATGGAGCTCATGCCCACCTTGGGCAATTTCGAAGATAAAGATGAAAGTCAAGCGGGTTTCCATATTTCAGAAAGTCTAAGGGACACTAGATATTTATCTTGCCCAGAACATTGAAGGCACAAGAAAATGGCACTTCAACATCACTGTTGCCCTGGGTTACTAAGCAAAGACCCTTGAGCGGATTCTGACCCACAGCGGCCCCTGGAGCGCCAAAGCACAGGTGAGCTCACAGGTTTTCAAGGGTGAATGTGGGGGAAGTAGGTCTCCAAGCATCTCTTTTCAGGGACCTCTGAGTGGCTAAGCTCCCACCTTTCAGTTAATAGTCATTTGTACCATCCTAGGACTCTGGTACTAATAATTAATAAACATTTTAGAAATGACTATCAGGAGGAAACTATGTTCCTATTGGTTTGCACATCAATAATTGCTTTTTAAAAAACTCTCAATAATAAAAAGATCATCATTTAAATCTTTCGAATGACCAAGTCTTCTTTATGACACCGATAGGCAGATATCTTGTATGCCATTAGTATTCTTGGGTTCAGATGTGCTTACGGGACCTATTCAAAGTCACAAAAGGATAGTAAATGTTGAACCTAAGACCAAAACACAGGTTTCTCTTCTGCCCCTTCTGCTCTTTCTCTTGACAGCGTTACTGCAGGCTAACGTCAGAGCCTGGGGACTATTTCACCCCTTTTCCCTTGGATCATCTTTTTCCCACGTATATTATCCTTTCCTGATCTTGTCATGGGTAGAGAAAACACAGAATCTTCCAATCTTGCCTGAGAATTTAAATTGGTTTTGACAAGCTGGTAATGTGGCTTAGATGAAGTAGAATGAAAATTCAATATGGATGATCATAGCTCAGCAAATTGCAGGAATGAGCTCTAGAGAATGGTGGAATATTATGCACAGCAGGAAAACATTTAGAAGCTTGTTGGCCATGGGCTGACCATGGGGAAGCTTTGTAGGAACACGTGCAATAATTGAAAGAAAGGAAAAAAAGCTTTTGTTAGACTATCATAAAAGAGGTATAACATAGGGAATAATTCTCCCTGCCCCCACCCAAAGGGGAAAAGACACACACACACACACACACATATACACACACACAAAGATTACTTGAAGGCTTTTATTTCACTTTGGCTATTGGAGATATATGATTTGTGGCTTTATCTTTAGGGAATGGTTGATAAATATATTTATCCCTTACTTAAATATTTATTAAATACAAGGTCCAAGAATTGTGGCAGGATTACAAAGCAAAAGAGAGTTCCCCTTATAAGAGACCTTATAAGTAGATTACGAAATCATAGTGGTGCCATGGGTTTCGCTTCTGATTGGTAACCACAAAAGTTGGGACTTTAAACCCATCAGCTTCCCTGAGGGAGAAAGATGTAAATCTCTGTTCCCCTAAAGATTTACAACCTTGGAAATCCTTAGTAAGCAGGGCTACTCTGTCCTGTGCAGCTACTCTGAGTCAGAATTGACTGGAGGTCAATGGGTTTGAAAAAGGTCTGCCTTACCCAAGTAAAGAAGAACTAGACTACAAAAGCGGCGTATCTGCCTGCACAAAGTCCCCATGTAACAGAGAGAAAAATACCTAACCCTGGTTATGTCACAGGATTCGATCCAGGAAGCGTTCTGTCTGGTGAAGCGTTGTTTTCATTAGATGTTTAATGAGCTGGTTCCGATTTGCAGGGACCCTGTGGACAGCGCAGCAAAACACTGCCATCCTCACAACTGACACTGCTCAGAGCGCATTGTTGACACCACTGTGTCTGTCCTTCTCCTTAAAGATCTTCCTCTTTTTCTCTACCCCTCTATGATGTCCTTCTTCAAGGGAAAACTTGGGGCAAAGCCAATGGGATGAGGATATCTCATAGATGAAGCAACTTGAGCAATAACAGGCGCGTCAGAGCTGTGAACTGGGGGGTGGTGGGAAGCAAGCTTGGTGAAAGGACAGACCAGATGATCTGTAATTTGTCTTGTTCCTTGACCAGCACCTGACTTGTCACCAGCACTATATGGTTACTGATGGGACGAACACATAACTGATTCGCAATACAAATGTGAAACATTATCAAAACCAAGATTTTTGAACCTCAAAAGAAACAGCTTTTAAAATGCCATTTGATGAGAAATGCCTATGCCATTTTTTTCTACCTTTTTTTTCGGGGGGAGGGGGCAGCACCAAATAGAATAAAGGGAAATTAGCATAAGTCCTGATGGTACTGTGTTGGGTAAACCATAATGGATTGTTAACCCAAAGTCAGATGTTCCATAGGGAAAAGACAAGACTCTCTGCTCTCACTAAGATTTACAGCATCGGAAACTCTAGATGGAGTTGCTGTGAGCAGGAGCCAACTCTCGAGTTTAGTTTGGTAACAGAGCAAACAGTCAGCATAGGCTCCGAGGTGGAATTCTCCTGTTATTCTCTGGACACCCAGGCTGGATCCCAAGCCAATGTACCTCCTGCACAGTCACTGCTTGTCCTCATTGGAGATCGCATGCTGCTTTGATACAGAAAAGGTTTCCGTGGGGCTTCTAGACTAACAGTGAGAAGGAAGAAAGGCCAGGCAATCTTCTTCTGGAAAGCAGTCCATGAAAGCCCCGTGCATCACAATGCTCACCTCCACTACCCATCCTGGTGCAGGTGCCAGCCTGGACTGGGTGTGCTTTCATTGTACACTGGGTTGCTGTCACAGCCAACAGCATAGGCAAAAACAGAGTGGGCTCGGTACTGGAAAGAACCTCTTGACTGTGAACAAATTATTTGGCAGAGAGCTGGCAGGGTGTAAATGAGTGGAGTTACTGATTCTCCCTGAAGGAGGTCTCACAAAAGGTTGGGGATCTCTTCTAGAGTCAGTGCAGGTATAGCCTTGCCTGAAGAATAGCCCCACCTTCCAGCAGACCAGCAACATCTTGGATGCATCCCGACTTGTGTGATTACAGCTTTATTCTTCTGACTGCTTGTTCAAGGTGACCTTTTCTGCCCTTTATATGTATTCAAGACTGTTGGCGAGGAGTGCCCATATTGCTTTATAGTCACCTGTGTGGGGGTCGAGGGGGGGCATCAAGCAGCCAGGGAGGGGACCAGAGAGAGGACATTTACAGAAAGCACGGTGGTGTGTGTGTGCTCTGTTCCCTCCGGAGGCCCTCCT